>WNLI01133628.1:0-10219 GCA_025802215.1 Wirenia argentea
AATGATGTGGCAGGTCAAATCAACAAGACTACTGTATGCTAAAATAAAAAATAGCCATTATTAGGTCAGTATGCATATGGCCAACTGTTGGCCCACGCAGCGGACTTTGTCCGACCTATTCTTACAATACAATACAATGATTTTGACAATGTATATTCCAGGCGACATAATTTGTGACGCATAGGCTAGTATACAGTATATCTGATTAATGTATAGGTGTACTGACTATATCGTAATATAGAAATAATGTTTACAGCTCTAGAATAGACCATACGTTATAAAGCGAAACCACCACAGTTTGAAACATTGCATAATATAATATTTGTCTCTCTGTCCTATATGCCACATGATACCTGTCTTGTCACTGTCCTATATGCCACGTGGGACATGCCTTGTCTCTGTCCTATATGCCACATGGTACCTGCGTTGTCACTGTCCTGTATGCCACGTGGTACCCGTCTTGTCTCTGTCCTATATGCCACATGGTACCTGTCCTGTCTCTGTCCTATATGCCACATGGTACCTGTCTTGTCTCTGTCCTATATGCCACATGGTACCTGTCTTGTCTCTGTCCTATACAGTATGCCATGTGGTACCTGCGTTGTCACTGTCCTGTATGCCACATGGTACCGGCCTTGTCTCTGTCCTATATGCCACATGGTGCCTGCCTTGTCTCTGTCCTATATGCCACATGGTACCTGCCTTGTCTCTGTCCTATATGCCACATAGTACCCACCGTGTCTCTGTCCTACATGCCACATGGTACCAGCCTTTGTCTCTGTCCTATATGCCATGTGGTGCCTGCCTTGTCTCTGTCCTATATGCCACATAGTACCCGCCGTGTCTCTGTCCTACATGCCACATGGTACCAGTCTTTGTCTCTGTCCTATATGCCATGTGGTACCTGCCTTGTGTCTGTCCTATATGCCATGTGGTACCTGCGTTGTCACTGTCCTGTATGCATATGCCACATGGTACCGGCCTTGTCTCTGTCCTATATGCCACATGGTACCAGCCTTGTGTCTGTCCTATATGCCACATAGTACCCGCCGTGTCTCTGTCCTATATGCCACGTGGTACCTGCCTTTGTGTGTCCTATATGCCACATGGTAGCAGCCTTTGTGTGTCCTATATGCCATGTGGTGCCTGCCTTTGTGTCTGTCCTACTGTATATGCCACATGGTACCAGTCTTTGTCTCTGTCCTATATGCCACGTGGTGCCTGCCTTTGTGTGTCTTATATGCCACATGGTACCTGCATTGTCACTGTCCTATATGCCACATGGTACCTGCCTTGTCTCTGTCCTATATGCCACATGGTACGGTTTGGTACCAGCTTTGCGTCTGTCCTATATGCCACGGCGTACACGCCTTGTCTCACAGACGTAGGCTGAACGTTCCCAGCTACAAGGATTAGTCATCCACCTACCATCCGTAGCAATATACACGCAGTTACGGTAGTCATGCGGGTAACCTGTCCAAATAGAAAGACATGAATTAAAGGGCATGTAACGTGTATACTCTTGGCAAAAAGTTAGGGAACACCCCATTTTTATGTGCACTTACTTTAGTAGGTGATTTAAACAAGGTATTGGGTTGGGCTGCCTGCCCCTATGGGCATACATCAATGTCAGTGGTTAATGACCACTCCCTCTCTACAGCTATTGGATAACTAGGTCCCACCTTCAGTAAGGGGTAGAATACCTATAATATCTATCGGCATTCACTAAAACAATAAGCTTGAATATGCGTGCGTAAATTGTTCGGCTTTGCGTCTTGGCGTTTAGTGTGTCTGTTTTAGTTGGATAGTGTTATTATGTAGAGTTATAGGTGCTTAAAGTAATTAAATTGTTTTGTATTGATATAAGTGTTATTATGTTTAAAATAGTCTGTTTGTTGTATGTTAATTATTTGATAGTTTGATATTGCGTTAAGTGCTTATCAGTTATAATCTGTTATATGTCTTATTAAACATGGCAGATTGGTTACATGATTTTGAAATTAACAATGAAACAATTGATACAATTAATGAAAGTGGTTTTGGTACAAAACGAACAGTTGGTAAACTTGACGCATCCCTCATTGAGTCCCTGTTTAGGGATAAGATATCGAGGGCCCAGGAGCTGCTGCTGTTGGAGGCAGCCGAGTCCGTACGACAGACGTTGGCACCGAAAGCCACCGTCTCACAACAGTCGAATGATGGAACTAACAGTGAAAATCGCGTGTTGAACAATCCGTTGACGACCACCGATTTGTTCGCATTAATGGGACAATCAGGCAGTGGCGACACTGTCAAGCAATCACCACCAACCACACATGTGTTTGACCCATTCGCTTCAACTCAGTCCGTATCAGCGTCCAAAGCTCGTGACATTAGAGACTACATTGCGTGTCAGGTCACCTACCCCAGTAACAATCTCAAGATTGGTGATCAGGAATTTACATTAAAGGATGCTAAACCGCCATTGGAAAAGGTTACCCAGTCGCAGTATATGGAGGCTAGCCTGAAGATCCTCCGTGAAATGAACATACAGGATAAACTGACCCCCGACGAGACTATGAACTATGTCGGATATCTCATCAAAATCGCGTCCTTCGCTCAGACATGTACGTGGGAGTCGGTACTCGTATACGACCGCGAATACAGGAAACAACAGGCGTCGTTGGGCTTTGCATGGGGAGCTGATAACTCCTACCTCATGCAACTTTATCTCAAGGATAAAACGACACGCCGCTTTGAATCTGTGCCGCCGCCCGCCATGAAACGACGTCCGAATATGACGACGGGCGTAAAATTCGATCCAAAATCTGGACTCAATATCTGCCAACGGTATAACGGTCGAAACGGCTGCGCTCTCACAAACTGTAACTACGCGCACGTGTGTATGTCGTGCTATTCGTCATCTCACAACGACTTCAACTTCCACCGAGAACCGCCAAAAAACGGACAGACGGTGTAAGTAGTAGGCATACACCTAGCAAAAACCCTACTGGATTACGTACAAAATTAGACGCTTGGGAGTACGAATTAAACAATGATCCGGAGCGTGACTATATTTTATGTGGAATTAAAAATGGCTTTCGTATAATAGACAGTGACGGCGTGGACAATATTGCTTCAGCGTATGTGGAGAACAATAAATCTTCGTTAGAGCCGACAGCTCGGCTCAATGTGGAACGGCGTTTACACGAGGAAATACAGGAAGGAAATTATGAAATCGTTACCGACCAGCCGCGGATTGTTAGCGCGTTGGGCGCTGTTAAAAAGCCCAATGGTGACTATCGCTTAATACATGACTGTAGCCGACCCATTGATACGTCGTTAAATTCTCATGCCACTACGGAACATTATTCTTATCAAACAGTTCAACAGGCCGTTGACGTGATAGGCCCTGGATGGTACTTAGCTAAAATAGATTTACAGTGGGCCTACAGATCGGTCAGTTTATATGACTCACATAAACAATTAACGGGACTGAAATGGCTGTTTTCTGGTGACAGTGATTCAACTTTTCTTGTGGATAATAAGTTACCGTTCGGCGCACGAAAAAGTCCCGAGATTTTCAACCAGCTGAGTCAAGCGATCCGACGTATGATGTTACGTAAAGGCTACGCGTCAACAACTGTTTATCTTGATGACTTCTTGGTGGGAGGTCCTACCAAACAATCGTGTCAGGATGCCTATACATACTTACTTTTTCTGCTGCGTAAACTTGGATTTTCAATTAATTGGAAAAAAGTAATTGACCCATGCCAACGACTTACTTTTCTCGGAATAGAAATTGATACTGTTCAACAAACATTGTCCTTACCGCAAACCAAAGTGGATGAGTTATTGACGACATTAACGGAGTATAACCGCAAGACCCGCGCCACCAAGACTCAACTACAATCTCTCGCCGGCAGACTCAGCTGGGCCGCCACGGTCATCCCGTGGGGTCGAGTCCACATCAGGGGTCTCTTTGACCTCATATCTACGCTCAATCACTCGCAACACAAGTGTAGGTTATCTACTGTAAAGGAAGACTTTGCGTGGTGGAAACATTTTCTGATTATCGGTAACAATACAATGCGTATTTGGGAGGAGCGTGCGTGCGTACCCGTGTACACGGACAGCTGTAACGATGGCGGTGGAGCATTTTGCTGCTTGGACTTACACCCGGCTTCACCTTTATATGACTGGCTTTATGTCAACTGGGATGTTGATGACACTTGTATTTCTACTGAACACATTAATGTGAAAGAATTCGCCGTTGTTCGTCATGCCTTACGTCGTTGGGCACCTTATTTATCTGGACTCAAACTTCGTGTATATACTGATAATATGTGTACGGCTTTCATAATTAACAAAGGAACATGTCGTAGTGCGGCCGCTGTAGATGTTATGCGTGAACTGAGCGCCATGTGTTTGTTATATAATGTTACGATTGACGCTGTGTATATACCTGGCGAGGCTAATGTTGTCGCAGATACGATATCACGCTTTTCTACACCTGGATATTATAATTACTTCGTACATCTAATGAAAATATTTGGATTATTTCCTGTGAACGGTTTCTATTTATCGCTTCACATGTCTCATGCAGCCATGTGTGTTGCGTGTATCTAATAATTTTTACCTGAGTAGCTTTTAAGAACACAAACTGTTGTGTGTATAGCGTATAATGCAACGAGTACATGAACTCTCTAATATATTTATAGGAATAATAATAGCAATACTTTAGGTATTATGTAATTTACAAGCTATTTTCAGACAGCTATTTAGGTCATACATCCACTTGCTAATAACATTGCTGTAGGTACACAACAATCACTCAATATGAATCATAACATTATCCAGCTTTACCACAAGACAGCATAATCATCAACACATGTGGTCTTTCAAGTATGCAGTCATAATTTTCAAGTAGACTGGCTACTCATTAGTGCAGTTTTATGTCTGACAGTTATTGCCTGCCAGGGCCTATTATTTTCAGTTTGAGATTTGAGTAAGATAACAGTAGAACACTTCAAAGGCCCAATGTACATTAATCAGACCGATCAGTCAGCCAGTCTCCCTCCCTTCTCACCACCACATGTGTTGCTGATTGCTACACACACACATCACATTCCTACACTCACTTTGAACTTTCATTAGTGTAAGATAATTCAAGGATGTGGTCACATTAATTTCGTTTATGCTTTTATGTATGTTATCTTATGACACTAATTACAGTTCAATTCCTTTACCTACCAGACTAATTACATTCCTACATCTCTACTTGTGGGTTTGGGTATTTAGTAATTGACTATCCTTTAATAATTGTAATTCATGTATATCTTATTTTGTGTATATAAATATTTACTGTAGTTAGTTTCTATTATGAATAATAAAATTTATTCAAGCCCAATTCAATGTTTTTGTTTAAGTGCACTTACTTTAGTAGGTGATTTAAACAAGGTATTGGGTTGGGCTGTATTAGTATAAATAATTGATTATTATTGATTGAATTGCAGTACTGGCTAATTGGTAACACTTTATGGTAAAGTCTCTGTTCCTGAAGTTTGTATGCCTCTCGATATTTGCACTACAAATTTCTTAAAATATTTGAATTCTGCGATTTCTAAAAATGTGTCATGAAAGGAGTGGACATACAAATAAAATTTTTTGGGGGTTCAGCCCCATTTAAAATGTCGAGAAGTTGCTTGGTAGATAAAGAGTAGATACCTAATTTCTTAAAATTTGGCCACAGTCTGTTTTTGGGAAAAATTAATACAGTATTTAATTTTAGGAGACTTTACCATAGTTTTATTCTTACAATTAATATTTCTATAATTATTACATACAATTGGTGGTCAAATAAATAGCGCACCCAGTCATTTGGCTCATAATATTCTGTCTCATAGACTCATAGTCGTAAATAATTTACTGTCACTCGGAACCAAAAACCCTGTATCTCGGAAAATCGTTTTTTCACAGTCAATAATAACGTCTACTAAGAGTTAGAAGATCCTAAGTGACAATTTAAACAATTGGCACTTACGACCTTCTCACTTTCGGTAGTCGATATTTAAACATGGTATCTTAATATCATTATACATTTTTCACACTTGGTCAGTCACGTCTCATGTTTCTTTTCAATCAGCCAATATGAAGTGGGTATTATTGGAGAATGTTGTTGTTCAAAAGTCAAAACTCTGTTGCTCAACCAATATACAAGTTTTTAGATTCACAAAATTAGTGGTCTCATTTTAATTGGAAAGTAAACCCCATATGAAGGCCATATCATTAATAAAGATTCATCATTATAATTTATACCCTTTTACACTGTTACGGGATGGCATGGCCACAGTATTGTTAAACCTCTGTTAGCGTAAAAACCTCACAAGAGTATGTCCATTACAAGATCGCAATGAAGTGCTAAAACAATATTAAGTAAGAACAAAACGGTATGTCACCCTTCCCATGTCCGTTCTTCGTTGCACTACTAGTTCACAGCTATCCACCAATAAGCATGTCCGTTCTTCGTTGCATTACTAGTTCACAACTATCCACCAATAAGCATGACCGTTCTTCGTTGCACTACTAGTTCACAGCTATCCACCAATAAGCATATGATGTATCCTGGTTGGTAAGCACTCAATATTGTAGATACCGTTATATACTATCCGATGTTATATATTCGTCAAACATATGGCAAAAGAATAGTTGCTGGTAATGTTTTCGAAATATCTATGTATGTTACCGATAACAAGGAGCGGCAGTTGGCTGCGGGGCCAGCAGCGTCCGCACGGTAAACGGCGGCGGGCACAGGCGGCTGTGTGGGACGGAAGCGACTCGCAAGCGGGCGTATGCTTGTACGGTATATCACCAATTATCATACAGCTGACTCCCTTTTAATCACGACAGCCTGGCTACTACTTATGGACAACGAACCATTCTGTGTTGTGTGACAAGACTCGGAATTCACGGAAGAAAACGGACCACTAAGATCGTCTAATGTCTGCATATAATTCCGTAACGGAAACGCACGATCGGACTCATTTATCGATCCCAAATCGAATGCACCGTTCATTCCATTCAACCCGTTCTGACTCATAGTAATCGGTTTCGCCGATCCATTTTCCGATGGCGTCAATTGTTGCTGTTTTTGCCATTTGATGTAGATTATTATAGAAACCGTAGCGACGAGCGCTAAAACCGCGAAAACTGCCGCAACGACGATGATTATTGTAGATGTTTTATTGTCCTCTTTTCGTGGTTCACACTGCGCTGTATCCTCGTCTGTTATTGATGTGATGCGTTTGTTTTTCAGGTTGTCTGGCGTAGAACAACGTGGGGTGGACACTGACGATAGACAACGGACGGTCACGTCGGAACAGGTCAGTTTACCGGTATTTGTCGTAGATTGTAACCAGTTTTTTAGTGGGGATATTCCGCAGTTACAATGCCATGTGTTTCCGTGAACAGCAATGACGGATACTTTATCGAATTGTTTAATTGCGTCATCGGAGAGATTTTGCAGTTTATTATGTGAAATATCTAAATTTGTTAACGAGGAAAGCGGTTTGATAACGTCTGTTGATAATCGTGTTAAGCCACATCCGGATAAATTGAGGTATTGTAAGTTATTCGTTCGACTAAACGCTTTATGGTTAATATCACTGATTGGATTGTTAGATACAGATAATTTAGTTAAACTAGATGATCTATAAAACACTGTTTCTGTCAATTGTGGTATTCTATTGTAAGCTAAGTCAAGCGACGTAAGTTGTGTCAACATCGAAAACGCGTAATTTGAAATTGTATGGATTTTATTGCGATTTAATTCCAATTTTTCCAAGTTCGGGAAACGTCTAAATGCATCGTGTTTGATTTCAGTTATTCCACTGTTACTTATAGATATTTCCCGAACTGAAACTGACGTATCGAATCCAAAAACACTTTCATGCAAAATCTCAACATCGTTGTTGGTAATATCAATCCGATGCGTAGTATGTGGTATCGTTTGCGTAATCTTACTTATATCGAAATCCTTCCCATCACACTTAACATATTGTCTGCCATTTTGATCCGAGCAGACGCATTGACCAGGACACTGATGACTGAGGTAGATGACTGATGAGATCAGAATGACTGATAGGATGACTGGTTGACTCATTTTCTGTGTTGAATGAGGTATGAGTATCAGCGTGCTGATCTGTCCGTGTTCACATCATACTACATCCTGAAAGCAGAAAAATATCAATTTATAAATGCTAATATCTACATTTTTTTTATCTCAAACTTAAATTCCCATGTTGGCATGGGAACACTCGTCTGTTAGGTGTTGGATTTGTAATACAAGGCCCGGGTCTTGAGTTCGAGTCTGAGTTTTGTCGGTGTTCTGTGGATGCAAACACATTTCCATACCCTCAGTTTACCAATCTTGTTAAATTGGTAGCTACTGGCTACTGAATCGATCATACATATTCTTCAGCTTGGGTATGTATTAGTTGGGAAGTAAAGCCAATAATAAGCCATGCATATAATTATGATAATACTATACATCATTGTACGTTTGATGCGTCTTCCCTCGCATGGCCATGATGGAAGACGTCATTTTGGTAGATCAAGATATCTGAAAATGCTACATATAATATCAGAAATCTGGTCACATAGATCATGCGGAAGTGCGCACAGTCTGATCAGTTGGTCTTTGAAGCTGACAGTTTGTGGGTTCAATCCTTGAATTAGTTGAGTTGGCGGACTACAAATGACAAAATGTTCAATGATTTCTACATTAGTTGAATGCCAGTCAAGAGCTCGTGCACTAATTAATGTGTCTGGTATTGTCGAGTCACAGATACTGTACTGTATATATACTCAAACTTAATTAAGGATCGTTTTCTATATATTATGGATATATGTTACTGTAAGATATCCTTAATTAGTACATAGTACTGTATATATATTCATAATTAGTTGTAAACTTGTAATCAATATTGTAAGCTTATAAATATTGATTTTGAATCTCACCTACAATCCTACACAACATGACCGTGTAACGAAATATGTTGCCAACTTATGAACTAATCTTATCTCAAAATTAATAATGTCAATGTAAGGAAGCTATATTTGAAAGATAGGAATGTAGATAAGAATTATTATTGATTAAAATATGATCACAGATACACATAAACACACACACACATGGCATAAAGTATTATTTGTAAGAATGTATATATTATAATTTAGTTCATTTTTAATCTATGCTTATCTAATAATATTTTATGTGATATTATAACAATATCAAATACATGTTAAAAACAAATTTTCAAAGGAAATATTACCAGATACTGTATCAATTTTAACTTAAATTTTAACTACCTTTTCGTAAGTTTTCTAATACATTGCACTAATAATTGCCACAATATACACTATACATACTCATCAACAAGTTTTATAAGGTATTCACCTTTACTAACTAAGCAACTAAAAATGTCTACAGTGCATTAAAAACATCAAAAAAGAATTTACACTTGAATGTTATTATGTCTAGACACATTTGTATGTGGTATATCCTATAATAATAGTAATACACTATTGCAGTATTATTTTCTAACATCTATCAAGTATCTCTATTTGTGTAATTTTGTGACATTTCTGTAGAATACAGTATGTACTATTTCATACAAAATTCACTACCAGACTACTTTATCGTAACCTGTACTTTTAAGGAGTCATTGAATAACTCAATATTGCATGTCAGGTGGCACAATTAGCTCATATTCTATGACACATAATGAGGTATTGCATGCTATGCCAATGCCATGTAATAATGCCGTTATTGCAACTTGGCATGGAGGGCGAGACACTTTAAATAGAAATAGGGTTAAATGCCATTTTAAGTTGAGTAATGAATGGTTACTGGTAGTATACACACCTATCCTACATATAGTAGTACATTGATAGTTTGCTACAGTCATTTAGTTATTCGAGCTATAGATGTCATGAAACTGATATGCATGTAATACAGTGAGGTCTTCCAAGAAAAATCGTCTACAGTATTTACAATAAATTTGCTTTTCAAAATAGTTAAAAAGTTCACAGGCAAAAAATCAACAATTCAAGTAGTTTAGATCAACAAATAGAATTCTTGACATATCTTGTATCGGCGGTCAATTTAAGTAATATTTGTGCCCTTCCTCCCCCCCCCCCCCCCCCCCCCGGGCGTATGCGCTGGACGTGGACACGCCCT
>WNLI01133739.1:0-10218 GCA_025802215.1 Wirenia argentea
TCAGTATTCTATAATGGTCCTATTATTTATTATTATTATTCATTCAACTTACTATTCTTATAATTGATTATTTACCATTGGTTCTTGTTATGTAGTATTATCTTGTTTGTGTATAAATATGTTGTTGATGTTGTATTCGTTTTGGATGCCTGGACGCGCCGCGACTCGGATGTCTAAAAATTTGAGGTGAAATTTTTTTTTTTTCAATTTTTTGCGATTTTTTTTGTAAAACTTTCTTTGAATAAAATATAAGTGTTCATAGAATTGTCAACGAACAACAACAAGTGAGGTGAGTCTACATCATAAGGGAAAGGTCGTAAGGCGGTCCGGGCGTGGTTTTCGCCGGTCCGGTTTCCCGGTGCACCTTAACTAGGCCTGGTTCTGAGGAGCACGTGCGTTTGACCTTTACATTTAGGCGTTAAATTTGCAACTCCCGTGGTCCTAAGAACCGTGCCTAGTTACTGTGCACTAGGTTAGTGTACGCTGTATAAAATTTTCTATAATTTGTATAAAATTCCTGTCCAATATTTATGATTTTACATTGTGTCCTCGACTGTTGCGTCCCCTAGTTTACTGTCGGGTAGACGGCGTTAGACGCGTCCGCTTGACAGCCAACGCTTGACAGCTAACGCCCCTGCGGGGAGAATTCATGACTTTTTTGTAGAACTGAGGAAAATTTTATTTTATAAAATCAAGTTTGGAAATCATCTGGAATGAATAGGTAAGTCTGTAGGGAGCGTCAGGCATAGCCCAGGAGTGGTTTTCGTGTGAATTCAGTTCCCACACTCAAAACCTGATCTAAATTCCTCAAAATCTAGCGGTTTTGGAAGGGGAAATAGGGTTATTTTTGCCCAAACTTGCTTGCCACTCGTTTTTGAGGAACTAGATCTAGGTCTAGAGCACTCTGGGTTATTGTACATATTATGTTTAATAATCTAATTTTGTTGCTGCACTAATTTTTAACGCTTGCAGATTCTTAGAAAAATTTTTAGTAGATTTTTACTACTGTTACTGTGCACCTTTATAATTTATTATTTATAACTGCACTTTCCCTGGTATTGTAATTATAATATCTTAACTCTACTGTACATTTTATAAGCAGATTATTAATCTCTCACTGACATGTAGTCATAATAGCACATTAAATAATTGCAAGGAGGATTAAACCTTCATTGTAGAGATTATTCCACGATAGTCGATTTCATTGTCTAGTTAATCCAAAATCTACCTCTTCCTCCTGCCTTGCCGATATGGCAATGGCAGGAGTCAAGGATAGTGTAGGTCCGGATGGGCATATGGAGGATAATGCCAATATGATAGGTAAATCAAGTAAAACCCTTCGTTCTCCCCCAGCAAAGCGTCTGGATGGGAGCTCAGACCAGGATAGACCGAAACGCCCAAGAGAAAATACCTCGCCCAATCTACAGCTACCAGATTCCAAGAGGTCATCTATTCCAACTACGAACACACATCCCACAGGAGTTCCGGTCCTGGTGAGTCTAGTAAACTCAGAGATTAAGATAGCTAAATGGCACCCAAAGCACCAATCAGAAGCTATCCACAAAGCCCTTGAAGGGGGTGATGTCAGGAAAGTCAAAACACTGCCTTCAGGGGACTTACTGGTTATTTGTAATGATATGCCACAGGCCAATAAGCTGCTAAAATGTACCAATCTCGGAACTGAAATGGCAAAGTGCACTCTGTATCATGAGGAAGACACAAATGTCTCAAAAGTGGTCATCTCCGGTGTTGTCCCTACAGTATCTGAAGATGAAATCATGGGTCTTGTAGGCAAGACAAATCCCAATCTAACTAGAGTACATAGGTTTTCCAAACAAGGACAAAAGACAACAGCCGTGCTTTTGATTTTTAAGGGTAAAAAACCACCGCCTAAGGTATTCTTGTGGTACCAGGTTTATGAGACCAGACCCTTTGTAGAGCGTGCTCCCCGTTGTTTTCGCTGCCAAAAATTTGGACATGTTTTAAGTCATTGCAGGAGTAAGAAGGTTTGTCCGCTATGTGGGGACGAACATGACTTCTCTGAATGCAAGACCGAAGTTAGACGCTGTGCTAACTGCGGGGACAGCCATTCGGCTGCCTATGGCAAATGTGAGGCGAGACTCACGGCAAATGAAATACATGTCCTTAGGCTAAAAAACGATAAGAAAATTACATACGCAGAAGCCACCAAAATTTACAATGATCAGTGTGTAGAAACTTCGGATAACCCATTCCCTCTACCATCTAACATTCCCTCTCGCTCACGATCACAGAGTAGGAATCCAGAGTCATCTGAGTTCTCAGATGTAGACTCGATCTCGGGCCTCGACAAGATCAAAAATCATACAAGGAAAAAATTCCCACAAAGGCGCTATAGTAAACCAAAATTTAATGAACAGGCTAGTGATCTAAGTCAACAAGGAACTTTTGTAGCATCAAATAATTCAAAACAAAGTAAAGGTAAAAACAACCCACTTCTAGTTAATTCCACATCTGCTGCAACTCAAAATTGTGACATGCCATTGTCAACTCTGGGTTGGAATAAAGATCTGGTTTTATTCATTGTTGCCACAATTCGCATTCTCATGACTCAAAGTGACCTAAATGTAGCCATTACAAACATCCTACACATCGCCAGCACGACACTAAATATATCCGAAGTTACAGTAGACGAAGTCAATAATATAATCGATAATGGAAAACAAAAATAAAATATTTACATCGCCTCTTGTAAACCGAATTATGTCTTTAATAGTAGTACTGTTAATAATCATGGCATCTTCTAGTCAAAATAACCACCTCCCAAAGTTAGACATAATCCAATGGAATTGTCGCTCTATAACAAGCAAAATGGGTGAATTTACTGATTATTTGAGTATGAGGGATTCCAAACCAGCTATTATATTGCTCCAGGAGACACATTTGGCTGATGACAAACATTTCAATGTACAGGGTTATCATATCTTTAGGAAGGACAGAGTCTATGGGATTCACGGTGGCGTTGCCACTTTAGTGGATTGTGATCTACCCAGTTTTCAGATAGAAGACCCTATTATAAATCACATAAATAATGTCACAAAGATTGGTCTAAATGTAGTGTCCATCCCAATTCCAAATTTTAACTTATTGATTTTCAATTTCTATAATCTAGACAATCTTGGGCGGTACAAACAGGAGATAAAAAACTTAATTCAAAAATTCCCAGGGCATAAAGTTTTGGGCGGAGATTTCAACTCCCATCATTTTCTCTGGGGATCAGAGACCATAAGTAACAATGGTACCAACTATCGTTGAGATCATAGATGATCTGGACTTAGTGATTCTCAATGATGGTACGGGAACAAGGCTCGATCCCAGGACTATGAAGATGAGTGCACTCGACCTGTCCATGGTTAGTCAGGAACTTGGCGGAAGGTGTACATGGTCAGTCGACCTGGATCATGATTTGGGAAGTGATCATTTTGTCCTTAACCTGTCAATTAATATCCATCATAAACCAACTGCACCTACTTCAAACAACAATAATACCTGGAATATTAGTCGCGCAAATTGGATGAAATACTCCCAAATGCTAGAATATGTAACTCTCCCTGACGTATATAGCCCCGACATAGATATATTTAACGAAAACATAATCCTAAAAATAACTGAAGCAGCTGATGCCAGTATTCCTATTAGGCAACAAAAAAGACCAGGGAAAATGCGAGTCCCATGGTGGAACACAAAATGCAAACAGGCATGCAGAAATGTTAAAAAGTCACTAAATAGGTATAGGCGATATCCAACACAGGAAAATTACTTAAGTTACCGTTTGGTCAGGAATCAAAAAGTTGAAATTATAAGAAATGCAAAAAATAATTACTGGAAAGACTACTGCTCTAAATTAAACTGTTATACTCCTCTTAATAAGGTCTGGCGCCAATTAAAAAATATGAAGGATGGAAATTCACGAAAGCGTGTTCCAACGATAATGGAAAATGGTGTCCCGATTACTAGTGATATTCAAAAAGCAGAACTCTTCGCACGTACATTTTGTAAAAACAGCTCAAATGATAATTATGAGCCAGCCTTTCTTGATCGTAAAAACCTTATCGAAGCCAATATGCCTGAATTTGATCTAACATCTGACTATCTCCCTATCAATCAACCATTTTCTCTAAGAGAGTTAAAGTCGGCCATTAAAACTTCAACATCAGCCCCTGGTATTGATAACATTACCTATACCCTCATCAGCAAAGTTCCGGACTCATTCTTATCACTCATTCTACACCTATTTAATGATTCATTTACGTCGGGCACCCTACCTTCACTATGGAAGTTGGCCGTTATCGTCCCCATCCCTAAGCCTAACAAGCCACCGGACGACCCTAATTCATATCGCCCAGTTTCGCTCACAGTCCATCTAGGCAAAACACTGGAAAGGATGTGTAATAATAGGGTTGTTTGGTTTCTTGAGGTCAATAACATTCTTACTTGCCATCAGAGTGGGTTTCGGAAAAAACGCCGGACAACTGATCAAATCATCAGGTTACAAAACGCTATCAATAATAACAAGAAAGGATTTACAGCAGCCGTATTCTTGGACCTCGAAAAAGCTTTCGACCTTGCTTGGAGAGATGGTATCCTCATAAAACTGAATAGCATAGGCATCAAAGGTCGTATGTTAGGTTGGATAAAAAACTTTTTTCACCAGCGCAAAGTTCAAATAAAAATCAACAACGTTTTATCGCAGACTTATCCAATTGAAAACGGTACCCCTCAAGGGGGGATCATTAGCCCCACACTATTCGATATAATGATCAATGACTTGCCAAAGGTGTTAACAAACTGTTCAGTCTCGCTTTTTGCGGATGATGTTGCGATTTTTCGTTCGTCGTCAAACCTGCCTCATATCTGCAATATCCTTCAAACGAACCTTGATGCTCTACAAAAGTGGGGGTTGGAATGGGGATTCAAATTCTCTCCTCAAAAGACAAATTACATAGTTTTTAGCAAAAGATTAATTCCTGAACATCCCCAACTCAGGTTAGGAAACCATCCAATTCCTATTTGTAGTGACGTCAAGTTTCTCGGAATCACATTTGATCGCGGGATGACATGGAGGCCACACATCACGAATGTTGTCGTCCGCTGTAAACCCATTCTTAATCTGATGAGGTCTGCCTCAGGCACTACTTGGGGTGCTGATAAATCAACTTTAATCATGATATACCGAGCACTTATTCTTTCCAGGGTTGCATATGGTCAGGAGGCATACGCCTCGGCCTCTCCCACTGTTCTCGCACTTCTTGATACTCTCCAATGTAATGCCTTGAGAATAGCGATTGGTGGAATCAAATCAACTTCACTAGTGTCACTTCAGCTATTGTGCAACGAGTTTCCCCTACTTTTAAGTCGACAAATTGCAATTTTTAATCTATTTCTACATATTAAATCATCCTTCCGAAACTCAGTCACCGAAATACTTCCTCTTACTTGGCACGCATTTTACAATTTCGATGCAAATACTACTTCAGGTCTCCCGTTTAACTTGCAGGCTCATCGATTATTGGAATCCATCACATTCTCTGATGAAGCTATTGAATCCTATCACACGGTAGGTTGCCCCCCTTGGTTGCTAGTTGAACCCAATACCTCTAGAGATATTTTTGACAGTATCAGTTTAAATTCTCATGAGTCCAAATTAACAATTGTTGAAAATACAATAAGGACTAAATGGCACTATTATCTCAAAGTATATGCTGATGGGTCATATAATAATTCCACTAATAAGGCAGCAGCATCATTCCATATTCCAGATATCAAGATCAGTAAATCTTATCGACTAAGTGACTACACAGACATTATGTCAGCAGAGGCGTGTGCAATTCTAATGTCCTTAAGGTTCCTGGAAGACACTAGATACAGTAGGGTTGTGATCCTAACAGATAGCCTGTTCACAATAAACCAGATCTCACAGTTTGGATATGTTGCAAATAAGACAATAAACGAACTAAAAAATCTCATCCACCAGTTAGAACTAAATGGAAAAACGATAGCGTTAGAATGGATCCCTGGCCATATCGGTCATCAAAATCATGATATCGCAGACGAGGCAGCAAAAGCTGCACTAAACTGTACAGACATTGACATCAATATACCTTTACCAGCAAGGCGTGTTTCTTCCATTTACAGGGGAAAATTTAGAGACAAGTGGCAAAATATGTGGGATAATTCACCAAAAGCTAGGTCACTCTATGCAATAGCTAACAATATAAGTGATGGCAGACATTTTGCTTCAGCTAGGTTCAGAAATAGAGCGACTGAGGTCAAAGTCAACAGACTCCTCTCTCATCATGTCAAACTCAATGTATTTTTAAACAAAATAGGTGCGGTGGCTTCTCCGGATTGCGAAACTTGTGCTATTCCTGAATCAGTTGAGCATTTTGTGCTGAGATGCACTAAATATGCAAACGAACGAACAGTTTTATTAGATCATCTTAAAAACATAGATATCCATAATCCGAGTCTTTCACATATATTCGATTTTAAAAATCAAACAACTGTTGCAGCGTTAGCTGCTTTCGTTAACTCAACCAATCGAGATCTATGAGACCAAGATATACTTGCCAGCATAATCAATCGGTTATAGCCAAATAGTATAAATTTTGTAAATAATGTATAATATAGTGCACCATACTTTTTAAAACACTAACTGCCATTACCGATATATGTTACAATAATCTGAATAGTTAATGATAATTTCGAGGAAATTTAATTGTGAGCTTAAAATGACCATGTAGTAAATTCCAAATTCTATTTTACTCAGGATGTCATGGAGTAATGCCTGGAATCGGGGTCTGCGTAACTGGAGTGTCAGGGGGTGCCTCCTCCCCTGGCAGTACCTCTCCGTCCTGTCGAGACCATGGGCTTCAGGGCTCTGTCGATGGTCGGTGGTGATCGGCCAGTGATCCCACGTCACTGACCTACTCCTCTCGATGTGACGTACTCATCCTTAACCAATTCATTGTGGGGGGTAGGTAAATGCTACAAATTGTAGATCTGTTGCGAGGCCATAGCCCCAATTGCCATGTAGATCTTGTCACGGGTATAAGATATGGGGTGTCACTAAGATATGGCATTTTTATCTCGTCTTACCGGTGGCGAAATACTAATGCGGAAGCGGGGATAGACGATAAGTTCCACCTGAGAAAGCAGGTTTTAATTGTGACTAGATTACATGTATATTTGAGCGTTTCCGGGCAACACCTCTACTTTACAGCATGGGGTTTATGGGTGCGTCAGTCGAGAGGAATCGCTTGGTAAATGGGGTGGCTGGCCGACCACAACGGGCCTTTTACATTGTGTTGGAGTCTACTGGAATCGGGGAGATTGACTGGTACTGCCGGAGGGGGGTGGCATTCGCTGGCATGAAGGTGAGAGGTACTCGCTTTCGAAAGTTACTTTCCAGACATCCTAAACCTTCTAGTATATGACTTAGGATATATTGACGCCTAGCTTTATTTCCACAGTATACGACCGTGGCGTAAATTAGCTAAGCTAGAAAAACGCCACTAAAAATACAAAATAGATAGATAGACGCGTGCCTCACTGGCTTTGTCATATTGTGTGTCTACTGAACTATTCAGTATTTACTAAGAGCAATACTCAACTGTATAGCATTTGTTTCATTATGATCTGTAAAAACGATCATCTGTCATGTACTACAACGTGTTTGTGTTTGTTTCTGTTATAGGCCTTGTTATTACACTTTAAATGTGTTGATTCTGTATAATATTGGATGTTCCTTGCGATCACATAATGTCACCGATAGAACTGATCGGTACTCAATAGACACTAGACTAGACAATCTTGAAAATCTTGACACTAGGTGCCTGCCGACCGTATTGATTCACGGTGCCGTGGGGCGTGGACAATGTCATTCGGAGTGAGGCATCACACCTTGACAACCCTACGATGTACAAGGGATTGGAAATTACTTTTTATGCATACATCGTACCATCGGATGATCTTAAATATGAAGTTTGTTTTGATAATAAAAGCATATGATAGTATATTTTATCACCATATAGTATTAAAGAATAAAAGTTACCTGAAACGCCCTTGCCTCCTCACCATCACCGTCATTCTTAGCTGCTAAACTGGCCGCCGGTTGGTAATTATTAACATATTCTGGGAAAAGTTTGGGCAATGCCCAAATAGATGAAGCCAGAGTAATGTATACAAACATTGATAACAAAGGACTCCTCCTCAAGGCTGCTGTCCATTGTTGCCTCCACAAGCTGAGTAAGCGCATATTCATTTGCATATCATTGTAAATTGGTCTATATACTGTTACTGTATGACCTTGCCGAGTACCTAAGACGAGCGATCAACATACGAGTTCATGGTTCGCAACGTAAGGCTGGAACTACAACGATGATAAAAAGATGACCCTATCGTAATAAACAGAAGTGTTAATATAGTTATCACAGGCCCAGCAGTATGACTCAATCATGATTGAAGATTATGGTCTCATCACTCTCATGGAAAATGGACATAGTTCCTCGACGTATATTTGTGTTACATACTCGATCGGTCAAAAGGTGATGATAAAGATATACCTCTCAGAAATTTTTTGGGCCAATTAACAGATGAGCTGGAATCCTGGATAGCAGTCTTCGTTTCTGGAGGCCCCAGGAATTACATATATGACATGGAAACAAAAAGATTATCAATTATTTTTCAAATGATTGAATTTAAAGAGCTCTATTTCATGATTAATTATAGTAAACAAGAATTACCTGAAAGTTGCTCGCCTCCTCATCACCGTCATCATCCTGTAAGTCACCGTAGCCAAACTCAAAACCTGCCATAGCTGAGCACTGCTACTGGGCACTAGTTGGTAATTTGTATGATACGGTCGTCGGTCAGTGATCTGAAAAAAGTTGGTAAATAATTACATATTAAAGGTACTGTGCCACGGATGTGTGATATTCTAGATGTATTCTTAAACTACGCATAAACGGAAAGAGTTGAATACACTAATAATGCAACTCTTTCTGTCTAAGAACTTCCATGCGTCAACTACATGTGCTCCAATTTGCTAATAACTTTGTAATTACTATGTCTATCATCACAAAACTTGATGGGTGCATAGACTTAAGACTATATATAATTCTGGGACTTTACCAAATTTCACGCTGCGCATGCGCACAGGGCCAATTTTTACCAGACTAAGAATCAAACCGTGGATGCGAATTGACTTTTTTTTTTTTTTACATGGCTAGTGGTGAAACTTATAATGATTAGCTTGTTGGCCATAACGTAAATAACAATTACTGTAACATTTGTAAATAAAATACTAGGCTAATTATGATAATTATCGTTGCATGAAAGCAAGCATACAAAATCATGAAAATGTTAATCACTTATTCTTAATGTAGGCCTATCATGATCATAATCTGATAATCATGATTATACTTGATGTCAAGTTGACTGTAATTTCTGTGTAAATAAACAGTAATCCAATCTAATCCTTGCACGGCTGCGGGATCTGCTTCAACTGCTTGAGTGCTTGAGCTTCGAATCAAACGCGGTCTTAGACGAAAGTTTGATCAAACCAAAAATAAAAAAATTGAAATCGAAAGTAATAGCAGACGATTTTTACAGAAAAGTGTATGCAGAGCAAACATTTTTTTCTTTTGTTCTGTGTTTAAAGTGTTAGTAACTAGAATTATTTTTAGTATTTTAGTATTTTTAGTATGACTGTCACTAGAGCTGACAACAGAGGTTCTAGATTAACCTAACCGTCAGAAGAGCACAATAACCGTAATACGCAGGTGGTAACTATCTTGATCTTGACGGGAACATTAATATACTTACCGCTCGCCCGGTAATTAGCACCCCAATGTATCACCGTTACGTTAGGGCGTAGACGCTGCCAGTATGTGACAATAGAACACCAGGCGTTAACTAGGCCCATTATCGTCCGTGGATTGAATACTACTCAGCTGTATCGCGTAGGTTATGTGCGGTATCATCGCCGTATCTGGGCTGACCATGGGCGCACTAGCGTATCTAGGGGGGATGCGAACCAGCGGCCGCATCCCCCGAGGATCTAGCGATATATTTTTTTTTTGTAGCCTATGTACTGTTATTTCATGTTTGGTACAAATCCGACAAAATTATAATTATGATCACGTGTAATATTTCCAGTTATTAATCCGTTATTACCAT
>WNLI01133850.1:0-10218 GCA_025802215.1 Wirenia argentea
TCAGTCCAATCACTGGCACTGTCGGTCCATACCAGGGTGTATGCCCCTCGTGAGCAGTAACTATTACTATAATAATTCTCCTGAGCAAGGAATTTACACATACTTGCCTTCACTATAGTTCAGTGGCTAAATTGTGCACCTGGGGATTCGGTATAGGCCTATAATTATAATATTATTATAATACTGATATTATGATTTGTTTGTAATTTGTGTATGTATATGTTTCAGTTTCTGAAGATGTCAATAATTATATAATGACGAAAAATTTCAAGTAAAATGCGTTGTCGGATTTTCAATCTCATATACCTAATATAATAGCCTATACGTTTCGCAGGAATTCTCCTATAGCTTCTTCCCACTGCTTTCGTGTCATGAACGATGGAAAATATCCTGCCCACATCCAGTGGTTTTCTTCGCTTACTCCCCACCATATATATGTTACAGTCGTATTGCCAAATCAGTCATTTTGCTAAAAGCCTAGTCTTATTGTCACTCTAAGCCACTTCGGGTCTGATCGTGTGGATGTTCCCGAACTTACGACACAAGAGTTGTCCCCGCGGCATCTCTACGGATCATCGCACTCTGGCGATCGAATTCCAATCAAACTTCCAATTATATTGTCACGATTACGGAAAATAAAGATGATTAGCCGAATTATTCGTACATTAAAACAAACCTACGTGCTGCAGGTCAAGGGCCGTGTGATTCCAACAATGGCGATTGTGCACATATCTGCAACTTCGTTGGCGGCGTGGTGGCCTGTTCCTGTCGAACCAGCTTCAGAATCAACGAGGCCGATCCGACACAGTGTGGTATGTGTGTTGTATACATAAATATATAGAGGATATACTTCATAGAATTTCGCGTACAGCTTGGCATATTTGCCCGCGGACGACAGAATATTTGCAAATATGCGTCGGTAAAGGGCAAATATGCAATAGAGTACGAGAAATTCTATCAAGTATTCAATTTATTTTACGATCTATATCGACAAAATATATAGCGATTCCACCCATTTCGTCCATTTTGTATTTCAACAAAGTAAGTCATGCATATTATATACAAAACATATATACATTTTAAACGTCATTTTCTAGCTTGCATGTTTTTTCAAACCTGTCTATTTGAAACATGATAATTCGGTGATATATCTATGGATTAATCTAATATTTGGCAGGTCTATTCTCTAATAACTGTTTCATGATCTGACTGAATCACTTTTTAAATTTTCCTTTTTATATAAAACTAATTAATGATATAACTATAATAAATATGTAAAAAATTCTTAAAATCCGTTCGTCCGTTGCAATGGAAACAAATATTATATTATAACAAAATCCACTTCAGTCAGATCATGCGCCCATCTATCCTGTATACACCCTGTAAGTTTCATTTTGTTTAATTGAAAACACATAGAGAAATCGTGTTTCAAAATGGTACACTTTTTGTATATGTGGCGGCCATCTTGGCGGCCATCTTGGATTTTTTGAGAAAAAAAATCATAAAATCTCTAATATATCCACTAACTACATTTACACATACAATCCTCTGGAAAGTAGAAAATGAACCTACCTAATACCTTAAATTGAACTAAAGTAGTGAATTCTTGTAAATACATGCAAAATAGTGTTCCGTTTAAGACCCAAATTCTACAAACTGACAACCAAGCATTCATTCCATAACTGACATTAGTGTCATTATAAGTGAATCAAAAGGCCAGACTCTGTGTGTGACTCGGTCAACATTTGTCCGTAGGGGCCGTCCTCAAACCAGGTGGGTGTGACTGAGGGATCTTCAGAGCTGTGGAATCCATTCCATGGATGAGGCAGTGAGAAGAGCCTCTGACTGGACTAATTGGTGGCATATGGCCCGATGAGAGCCTTCGGCTCTCAAAACAGTTAATGATGATGTCTGTAGTGTAAACATTATTGTGGGCCGAATCATGTTTGGGCTCCCAGAAAATTAAACTCTCCACCAGTTCGTCACTTCGCCTATAGCGATGTTTAGAGAGGCATAGTCTTTCTTTCTTACCACATTTAGTGCTATTCTAATTTACTATAATTCTACATAGACTACAAGTATATACAAATGTTGCATTTTCAGTGGGTGGCTGGGTTCGTGACGTTCCTATTCCCGAAGCTGTCCGAAGGGTTCCGACGTTGCATCATGCCATTCCACGTGTACCACGGTCTTGTGATCTTCTGTCTCGCCATTATGGTGGCTCTGATGGGCATTACAGAGAAAGCCATCTGGACACTGTGAGTAAATTAAATACTGTACACCACGCTGGCAGATGCCACTCCCTTGGTAACCCCCAAGTAAATGGCTGTTTGACTTCAATAGGTGGTTTCAGATGAGATTTTTCTATGTTTTTCTATGAAATTTCTACCATTAAAAACAAAATTGGTAAGACAGATACATGAATTTAAAACGATACAGCAATTGAAAATGAGTGACCATATGGCATTCTAAAGAAATATTTTATCACTTCAGTAATTTTCATATAAATCTTAGAAAATGTTCTTGGATGTCTCTTGATCGCAGGAAAAATGCCGAAAATGGTGACAGTATCGCGATGGTACGGCATCCTTGTGGCGATTATGGCGTGTCTACGGAGCGCTCGTCGCGTGTACGGCGTTCCCATAACGTTCTAAATGGCGATCGACTGCGCGCTAACGGAGTTCACACCACGTGCTAGCAGTTGTCACGGCGCGGCTATCGCGTCCATACGGCGACAGTGATGTTTCCACGACGTTCGTACTGCGTTTGGAATCGCCGTGGCAACTCCAGGGACTCTGTGTAGTCTCCGCACAAACGCCGCACGAACGCGACTGCAGGGGAGCGGTGCTTCGCCGTGTTTGCACGGAGATTGTGTTCAAATAATCAAAATCTGGTGAAGAGAAGATAACAGCTCACGGCGACTCATAAAGGAGGCAATCATAATAAGACGCACGCCACACACAATGAACAGGGACCAGGGGGCGGTTTTTCTCAGTCACGTGTGGGACAAGGTCATTACAGCACAATCTGATGACGTCCCACGAATTGGCGCCAAAACCAGCGGCGCGAGACTGGCGGTCACCGGCGATCGTCAGTAGTCTGACGAAATCCACTGATAGTGGATGAAACGTCACTAGTAAGTAAATAATGGTTGTGTTCAAAATAACTAAATTAGAAGAAGTGGGTGTAGCATATAATAGGGTGGTTGCTGTCAGTACCTACTCCCTCCATTTGTAAATGAATTGTCGACATCATAATAGCTCAAAATCAGTATGTTATACTGTAATTTTACTAGTCTACATACACTTTTGAGCAAAGAATGTATCTGCTCTACAAAATCAATATATGTCCATTAGATTTTAGTTTTCAATTATTCTAATGTAAAAAAAAACATATCGACGGTTCTATTCGGGGCTTGACTAGATACTGGCAGGGATATTTTATAGCGTGCATTTTTAATGGATTTGCATTTTAAATTTCAAGCATAGCCCAATATTAATATCCCCTTAATAATGCAAATTACTTTGAACCATGAGAGAAATAGGTTATTGAAATTAGGTTATTGAAAATGATGTCTCGTTTTAAAAAATATACGCACTGCTACATAATTTTTTTTACAGTTTAACTTAACTAGCTCAGCTTTGACTGGCTAAAATAGTCGCCTAGCAACATACATACATTCAAATTATGTTGACCCCCAACCTGTTAAATTACATGATTTATGTATAATATATATAAAATTGTGGTAGACTAGCCTTGAGATCTCATGGTCATGGGTTCAGTCCTGGGCCACAGCAAAAATTTATCAGGGCATTTTCCTGTGTTACTGATTACTAATACTAATACTGTTACTAATTCTCTTGGTCAAGGAACTTACACCTGCTTGTCTGCACTAGCTCAGTCATCAGTGTGTAAATTGAGCATGTGAAGACTGGGTAGCTTTCGTAGGAATTCTGCTGACTTCTTCCGGCCCTCTGAGTTATGGAAATGGAAAATATCCTACACACGTTTGGTGGTTTTCTCCAGTTTCCCCAGCGTGGCACCTGACCATCTAACTTTCAATGCAGACTTTACGTGTGTCGAACATAGATTCCAGAGTTTGCCACGGGACGCCAATTTGGTGACGGTCTAGACATTAGAAAATTTGTGACCTGTTCAGTGTGTAGCCTACAGTATTATTTTATAGCATGCAATTTCTTTTATTTTTAATGATCTCTAATGTATTATGAAGTGGTCTCGGGAGATACCATCACCTTCAAGACGATATCAAAATGCAGCTAGCACTAAAACTGAACATACATTAAAGGTAAAGTGTGGAGTCATATTGGTCAGATAAAACATAGAAATTGTAAAAACTTTAGTTTTGTGTTTTAAAATACAAGTTGACTGGTAAAAACTTTATTGACAATAATTATTTACAATTTGAAATTTGAAAATTGTCCACTAACTACACTTTTTCGCTCATTTATTTGCTATACTGTCGTCCCCCGAGTAATTTTGTAGTAATTTTTACTATTGGAGTAATCGATGTTATCTGAATACTGTTTAAAAGTGTAAACATAAATTATAGGTGTGTCTGAATAGTTTCATCGGGTAGGTAGATTTCAGTAGTTAACTGTTCTATGTTACACTACTTATTTATTTTAATAAGCTTGACGTTTCGACGTCTGTCGGGCGTCATTATCAAAAGTCGAATGACCACGTCACTGCGTAGTGATCTTCTCACCGTCCGATGTTTTGGCGGGAATAACACTGTGCCACACTGCTGGAAGTTGAAAGGCCCCCGACGGACGTCAAAACGTCAAGGTGATTAAAATAAATTAGTAGTGTAACATAGAACAGTTTAACTAAATTATAGGTGTGGTTTGGTATTTATTTAGGATAATATTTAAATATTAAAGGTCCAGTGACACCATACTTAATACCCTAGCACACATACATTTCCAAAAAATACAGTCAATTTGAAATGAGCTTCAAGTATTCCTATAGTTGATACATGAGTTCATAGCCTACAATCTGTCCCAAAAGTGAATTTTACGCAGTTTCGTACCTTGAATAAAAACCGCGCGAAATTATCTACGTCACGAATTACCATGGACACAATATAAGTATAACAAAATGGGACTTTTACCAGATTCACGAACGTTTTATTTTCATGGATCAATTTAAGTACGTCACGTCATTTTATGTCACTTGATTTTGTTAGGTCCGATTTACCCATAATTTGATGTCCGTGGACCTTTAATAATGTAATCCCTATTATTGTACCCACAGGGAAGTCAAAGAGGGTATACCAGCATGATCCAGTCGGCGTTCGGAGTGACGACGCTATCTCGTATCCACCCTAAAACTGAACAATAAGTAATAATATACCTACAGTCACAGGGAAGTCAAAGAGGGTATACCAGCATGGCAGGGCTTTAGCCAGAGACGTGCTCCCGTGTTTTGCATAACCTAGGGGTCCATTTACACAGGCTGTTTCAGTAAACTGTTTTCATATCAAACACATGTCACTCACTAGATACTCCTTCCAGACATGTTTATTCTGTCAGTACACTAATTATTTGTGTAAATAACTGGTAGGTCTATATTTGCACTCCTCAGGAGGTATGTAGGTGTCTGTGGCATTCATTTTGTTTGAACAGTTAATCTTTAGCATGGCCTGGTATTTATTTAGCACGGGTGGATTGGAAATCCTGCCTAAACCTCTGCCATCATGATCCAGTTGGCGTTCGGAGTGACGACGCTATCTCGTATCCCCCCCTAAAACGGAACAAATACTAATAATATACCCACAGGAAAGGCAAGGGTGGCGTACCAGCATATGCATCCTACCCACCCGAGGGACTTCTAGCAAACTTCCTGGGCCTGTTTCTGGTGGTACTCGGAGCACTTGTAGCGTACATCGTCACGCGGGACGAGTACAAGCGACCTCCAGCCCCTGAAGAGGAGCACATGACTCTAACTGACGATGAGTAGTGGTGAGTGCTCTCCCCTTGATCTGGCTGAGTTGTTGCTTCCCCTGTTCTAGTCGCTGAGCCCATTTTTATTGGGCTTATTTGGTAGTACATAATCAATATATTATTACAAATGGATGACCCCCAGCCAGTAATGCTCGGTATAACGTACTTAGAAAGCTTATTTATGTCCGTGGAAATAAATTGACGTAAAATTTATATAAAACTGATGGCAGGATTGTTGGTTTGCTTAAAATGCCCAGTCATGTTAGCCTACGGATAGAATAGTGCAATTTTAAGTATACCTTTATGTTTGTATGACATACGAACTCGTGTTTATGAGATAAATGTAGAATAAAATTTGTTTTAGCACCAAATTCTCCACAGTAGACTGACAACACTATTCATTGAGATCTGCGTTGGTATCAAAATATTTTTACGACAAACTTACCAAATAATTGTTACTGAGCAATTTTGATTGTTTGGTAGCTTTCAAAATAAACCCATGTGATTAAAACATAACCAATTATCTGATTGACTGACATGTCATGTATCGATATCAACTGTGGTATATCACTGCAGTGATGTTTAGATATCATTTGTCTCTAAGTAATATGATGTCCATAACAGTTTTGTTACATATCAATATAGGGGGTTGAAACAGAAGGTCGCTGGTTCGGATCCCGTCAGAAGCACTGATTTTTTTCAGCGAAATTTAATATGTTACATATCAAGATTGGTATCGATATCCTTAATACTGTACCGCATCAAACACAAAATATTGGTATGATATTGGACCGAACAAAACATTATTGCTTGGGTTTACCTGTTTGCAGACCTTACATGTACTTACTGTATTATGAGTTCAATAAGTACTCTCTACAATACGATCCATTGTGGTATTGTACCATATGGTATTTGCGTGTCTAATGGAACACATTGGTAGTTTGGTACATACTAATAAATGCTTAAAAACTATCCCTGTACATTCACTGTTCGTCCTACACCAAATCTCCTATATGCGCCAAGATTCGAAAGGCCATGCAAGATCTTAGTACAATGTCATTGTGTACAAAGTCATTGTGGGCTCATGGTGTAGTGGTTAGCACGCCGGTTTCTGTCAATCAACGGGCACTTTGGCTGCGGGTTCGCACAAGATTCCTGCATGGTGACATGGACAGATTCTGAAAGTGCGGTATAAAAGTGCACACATTTATTTATTTATTTATCGATGTTTTGCCCATCTTGGCACAAAAAGAATATACAGTGATGTAGAGTGTCTAGTGAATGTACGACACACGTTTTACGCCAGTGTGTACCATTAGTCATACTAAAAGTTCTATGAAGGCACAGTACCACTTTAACATAATCTGTGCTAATCAGTGTCCTTGTGACATGCGAAATGATAATCAAACATAAATGTAAATACGACATGGAAATTTACTGGTAACCATATGTACTGGACATTGATTTCTGTTGAATTGTTTGTAACAGCCTGAAATCCTGAATGTGTAATATCTGTTTATTAGTTTGTTAATTCTTCTTTAACGAGTGTTATAAAAGTATAAAAATATTATAATTATTCTGATATGTATGTATTCAACAGTAATGTGACGGTATGTTTCGTTATCTTTGTTACATTCCTTTACAATACAGAGAGTTCACGACATCATTTCACTACCTCACGAACGCTATTGTATTGCCACGTTGAATCAAGTAAATCAGTAATTCATTTACACAAAACATTGTGTTGGTAACATAATAATTTACAAATTTCTTATAAACTCAACACATAAAGGAAATTCATACTGGTCCGGCAGGTATGTGTGAATTAGATGTCAATTCAAATGAGACTAATTTGAAGAAATCAGTTGGTAATTAATTCTTACGCTTTTTTCTGGCGGCCATCTTGGACGGCATCTTGGATTTATAGCGAGCTTGCCCCGCACGTAAGCGAGCAGATAGGCTAAATACCCGTATCTGTTGGTGGACTGTACAAATCCTGCATACTAAGAGGATCGAATTCGCATTTTGGTGCTGACGAAAAAAACATGCGATTTTGCGAATAGCCCCGAACGCAGTAAAAAGAAGTGACACTAAGGGAGACATCTACGAATGTATTTCCTGGTACATCTTTACTCTAAAACTAGGAAGTGGCGGATCGAGGTTACAGTCTGGTAAGATTGTAACCAACATCAGGTAGAAGCGAAAACTCTTAGTTAATAACTTCCAGCCAATTGACCAGGGGTCATGCATTGTGATTTCTGGTCAAAGCGAGCTCGCTTGGTAGGCATCGCCTGTTTCAATTAAAGAATATTATGTCATATACACAGAGCGACTAGTATTTGACGGCAATATCGAAGAAAAAATAGTAAAAATTAAATTTGTTTTATATAGCATTACCTCCCTTGGCACGCAGCCTATTTTCGGCAATAAAATGAAGTTTCAGGTGTGTCTAGGCTAGCTGATAATGGTGAATAATTAGACCATATATGTTTTTTATTTATACATCTCCACATATTTTTTTATGTGAATTTGTCCATAATTTATAATTACATCTGTAAATAAATAAAACATTAAAAAAGATTACCTTGAGGGCACTGGCCTGTGTTACACACGCGCACTTCCTGACGGTCCCCCACACACGCCTTTCCATCTGGGTCTGGGGGAGGTGTGTTACATTCTCTCTCACGCATCTGTAGGCCTCCGTCACATGAGGCAGTACACTTGGACCAGGGAGCCCACACGGACCACCCACCGTCTGTGTGGACATGACACATGACATGACCAAGACTTACACACGGACCACCCACCGGCTGTGGGGACATGGCCAAGACTTACACACGGACCACCCACCGGCTGTGTGGACATGGCCAAGACTTACACACGGACCCCCCACCGTCTGTGTGGACATGACACATGACATCACCAAGACTTACACACCGACCCCCCACCGTCTGTGTGGACATGACACATGACATGGCCAAGACTTACACACCGACCACCCACCGGCTGTGTGGACAGGATACTTGACATAACGACATGACACTATAGCCTATATATAACGTGTGGCGTGACCAAGACATCAGTATTTGTAAGCAGGGCACGTGTCACAATGGCATATGACACGGAAAGGACGCCCACAGGCGCCACACCCATCGTCTGTGTGGGCGTGACACGTGACATGTCACAGCACATAATGGCATGCCCAGGGCTTCTACCCGGACCACTCACTGGCTGTTGTACTTGACATAATGACATAACACTGACATTGTGTCGTGGCCAGGACGCCCATACTCACCGCCTGTGTGTAAGGTGTGAATGACTGAATGAATGAATGAATGAATGAATGAATGAATGAATGAATGAATGAATGAATGAACAAATGAATGAATGATTGGTCTTAACGAGTGTCTTAAGGTCCAGGACATGTCAAAACACGTTCCATCGAGGTTGTAAATGTGGGCATTTTGACATGACCATGAGCACATCCTTACCCCAAGCACCATGGGGTTTCCATCTACGGATAAGGATCGGTACCCACTACTACAGTAACAGCTGAGTCAACATTGGCGGTCACGTGAGATGACTTACCTATATGGGCACCAACAAACACACGTCGCACTAAGGTTAGTTTAGTTTACAACTTTATTGCGCAACTTTATTTATAAACATAAGGTATAGCCTACAATTTAATAGTATAAATTATTTACAGTACAGTGTATTACTGTATAGGCCTATACATTTGATAATTTACAATATTTACAGTACTTACAACATCGTATATCGTAATGAATTATTAATATCATGAATGGATGTAAAATTTGCTTGGTTGTGGCACATGAGTGTTACATACGTACGTTACGATACTATTATCTAAAAATTGTGTTCTGATTGCGCTCTTGTTTTAGTATAATATTTACACTTATTATTCTTACACAAGCTTAATTCAATATTAAATGAAAAATATACAGACGACAAAAAGTTGGCATATAGTTATGTTGGGTGTGGGCCGGGAAGGGGCCACGCGGGACCAATGTACTAGACCACACCACGTCGGACAAAGTAGGCATACAGTTGTGTTGGGTGTGGGCCGGAAAGGGACCACGCGGGACCAATGCACTAGACCACACCACGTCGGACAAAGTAGGCATACAGTTGTGTTGGGTGTGGGCCGGGAAGCAACCACGCGGGACCAATGCACTAGACCACACCACGTCGGACAAAGTAGGCATACAGTTGTGTTGGGTGTGGGCCGGGA
>WNLI01133961.1:0-10217 GCA_025802215.1 Wirenia argentea
TGTCATCTTGCAAATATACCATTTACCTTAGGAGAAAAATGTGATATATATCGATATCACCAAACCAATATCGATATATGATATATCACATGCCATAAAACCGATATTGGCGATATTATCGATATATCGTTGCAGCACTAGTTCCTAGCGCTTGTATTGGCATTTTGGCATGGAATTGAACTTAGAATCACGGAGAATACATTGACACTAAAGAAAAGAGAAGACTACAAGAGTTGGTTTATCAAATTTTCTTGTAAAAATTGTCAAAATCAACTTTTTTTTTCATTTTCATAAATAAATAATTAATTGCTAATTTAGGCTATTTACAGCGTGGTACTCCGGAGCACCGCGCGCCGATTCATATGTTGCCATCTGAGAACAAGTATATCAACGGTCTCTGTAACAGATATTTGTTCACTTTGTTGTTGTAGTTACTATGTAAATTGTATTTACGAACTGTTATCACACATTGAGCTCACAGCGTAGTGGTTAGAGCGCTCTAAAGATCAGGATTTTTCACGGGTTTTCCACCAGCATTGGATACATATTGCGGTATATTAATAAAAATAATAATAATCTACTTTTATAAAGTGCAGATTTGATATTGAAAAATATCGTCAAATGACACTAAATGAAAAAAAGACTAATCAAAAAAGAAGATTGAATGCAAGAAATTTACAAAATTATAATATACAGGGAAAAAATGTACAAGAAACACAGTCTATACAAAATCATGCTACGCCAACCTGAACAGGTGAGTTTTGATGAGATATTCAAACTTACCCTGGTTTTCGCACGTATCGAATATCTGGAGGAAGGGAATTAAACCATTTTGGAGCAGCATAGGAAAACGAAACTAAGATATTTGGTTTTTGGTACAGAGAGACATAGACTTTGAGATTGGCGAGTAACACGCGAGGGTATCTTGACAGCAACTAGATCTTGTACAGTAGGTACTGGGGGAATTTCCATGTAAGCATTTGAAAGTGGTCAGTAGAGTTTTGTAGATGATGCGAAATTTAACAGGTATCCAGTGTATTTGAAAGAGAATAGGTTTGATATGGTGAGATTTTGGTGTGGATGTTAAGACGCGGGCAGCTTAGTTGTGAAGTTTTTGTAGACGATACAATTCATAGTCAGGAAGGTTATAGAGAAGAGAGCATTATTATTATCAAGACGGCTGGAGATGAAAGAGTGGATAAGAGTTTCAGTGGCATTATACTGTAGATGCACATATTTTTTTGTGATTTCATAGGTGGACCGCTCGGAGAACTGGTACAATGGACGGACCTCATTACCTGCCTATATATCCTCGGCCATAACATCACCATCACCAGCGAGGTCGATGACATTAAATTGTGAGTACCATTTATGGATAAGTGATTGTACACGAGAAAACGATGGGATTGGAATTTCTAATTGTGATTTCTAATCCTACGTGCTACCTATTGAGCTATTTCGCCTGCTATTGCAATCCTTGTAATGTCCTAATACTACTGCCAAAGTTACGGTTATTCTTAATTACTGTTACTTAATGCAGTACATTTCTGTTAATTAAGACGTTATTTCATTCTGTCCCGCTTTGTGGCCTTCAGAATCTTGTCGAAAGGCAAATTCTTCTAATTGTAATGGAATCGAATCATACTGTAAATTCATTGAAACTCCGGAAGACTAAATTCTAATCTACCCGGTTCTGACCTGCCTTGGAAGGTTAAAAAAACATCGACTACGACTAATCGACTATGGACAGGACATGGGCATTTCAGGTCCAATATGTCAAAGGCTGGCTATATCGATATGCAATCCTGTGTCTGAGGGGCCCCCATCCAGGACGGCAACCCACATCATCGATGATTTAAAATGTTGCATACGCGATAACAAAATCCTATGATTATGCCAATTTGTGCGGAATAATTATGTCTTAAATATGCGATTGGTAATTGTCTTATGTACTTAATAATAATTGCTAATTTATTAATGTTGATAACATTTTGTTGTTCCACAGCATGTATGTGAGTTATAGGCACAATTATATTTTTATTTTGCTATTTTTTGGTTTTGTGAAGTGTACTTCTTTTATTTCTCGAACTTCCAGAATTTTAACTTTGTTACTAAAAATTAATAATCCCAAGTAAATTGGAATTTGTAAAATAATTTGCAATGCTTTGTGGTAATGTATTTTATAATTTGTAATTTCAAATCTGTTTAGAAACACGATCATCCATTAGTAGGCTACCTCCTTAGGCAGTATACCACCAGTAAAAAGGACGTTTCTTTCCTGAGTTGTAATTTTGATTGGGACATTGTTTTGTACATATTTTTTTTAAATTAGATAGTCTATTGCTACCCTCGTAAAATAATAAATAATAATAATAATAAAAGCCGGTATGAAAATATCCCTTAGCACATTGGTGATAAGCGGGTGGTACCTTTATTTTACCTCAAGATATCACCATATTGGATATAATATTCAATGTATGGTGTGACCTTGATCTTCGACCTTACAGACTATTCGATTCCTCTGTTCTAATTTAATCTTGTACCGACTGCGTACCGACTGCATACTGACTCTCAATTTCTAATGTCAACTCTTTGCTTATTCATAATTTTATTTATGTGTCGCTAAATGTCGCTAATGTGTATAATGAAGTACATCGGACGGTTGCTTGCATGGTCGTCACTTATCTCTGGTTTTAATGTTTTATTTTGTATACTGTATTTTTTTTTATCTCGGTTTTATTTCGATCACGATTCATTACTGTCAAAATTGCCCATGTCAAGTAAGGCAACAAAAAGTGGACTAATGGTGTTATGGTTAGCACACCAGTCAGTTAATCGACACGATTCACCAGGCTTCTATGGCTGCGGGTTCGCGCCTCGGCTGCTCCCATTGAAAAACAGGGATTTTTCCAAGCTTACAAATCTGCATTTGAGACATTTGCAACATGGACAGCCATGAATTTGCGGTATTTAAATTCACACATTTTTAAGCATCTCATTTCTACACCTCACTTTTGCATCCACTTATTCAACTGTTAATTGTGGAAAATTGGGAATAATCATTTACCCCAAATGTAGAACCATAAACTGTGTGAGAGAAAAAATATAAACAATGTACGGTCCTAATTTTTTTTACATAACTTTGGTTAAAAGTCAATTATGTATTTAATGTATTGAGTTGCAACTAACTGTATAATTTGTCACCATTTACGCCACAATATCTTACATCATCAATCATTGGTCACCATCTACTTCACAGTATGTTACGGCACCTGCCATTGGTGGATTCGCCATGCCAGAACACCCATGCACTACCAATGGATCTATTCTACACGGACATTGCTGGCCTTACACAGATCCGAAAGTTCCTCAAGATGGGCTATGCTAAATTTAAGTAAGTACGTAGTCGCAGTATTGTTTCCCATCTATCAGAAAGATGGGGAACTTAAAATAGGGTTCTTGTGGTGTCGTCGATGTCTTTCTATGCAGTCGAGTCATGTTTGATATGTCACTAGTCACTAGTTAGCGTTTAGTTAGCGATATCATTGAGTGTAGTCCGATTCCTCATGCAGTAGCTTTCCTGGATAGTCCCATTGACGCATGATTGTGTTTACTTTACTTAAAGCTGACATCCAGTTTACAACTACCTCAACTACCTCTTCGAAGGGAACAAGCCCTGCTCACGCTGTCCGCCTAATGCACCCAACCACTCTAATCCCTGCCCCCGCAACTACCACCCAACGAATCGCTCGTCGCCATTTCTCACATGATGCTAGGAATCTGCTGTCGATCCATTCAGCCGCCAATCCCTTCTCCTGGGCCGACGATCGATGGTCCGAAGAGTGGTGTGCACAAAACACTCCCCTACACTATTTCATAAATTCCCCCAGCACACACCCCCCTGGATACCACCTCCCCAGACAGTTATGGGTAAATCTAAACCGAGTGCGCACAGGTTTCGGAAAAACGCAGGCCTTCCTCTACAAAATCGGTGTTTCGGGCTCGGACAAGTGCCCTTGCTGTGAGAGACAGACCACCTAATCAACTCCTGTCCAACTCTTCAGACTCCCAACGGCAGACAGGGACTGATCAACCTAGATGATGACACACTGCGATGGCTACACAGTGCCGAACTCCCTATACAGTATAACAGCAAAATTTTGGTTTGCACCAAATGTCTGTGACTCACACGAACGACGACGACGTCTGTCGATCAACAATTAAGAATTAAGATCCCATAATTATGCTCGGTGTCTGCTGTGCATCAATGCACCAAATAGTGGTTGATGGAAGGATGTCTTTTTTATTATTATATGAATTTGTTATGTAGGATTTTTGTAGGTGGAATGTACCTCGCATCGCTAACTCTGTGTAAGTCGTTTTGGAGCAAACAAGTGGTCAAGACTAGAGAATCACCATGAGGGTGTCAATAAATTCCTTCCCAAATGTCTTATTTCTGTAATGTTTGTCAACAATGGCGAGCAAAAGAATGACTATTATCTGTGCGGCACTCTAGAGACACGTATATAGTTACTAAGTACTATATGTATACATATGCAGTTTTGTCAACTACGTTATACGTTATTACTACACTGCATCTGTTTGGACTGGATCCAGTTAAGGCTGTCCTGGAGGTGACATAAGCTTCATTTTTGCGATGTACATAAATAAACATAGATATGTATGGCCTTGATGTTACTCCCATATACCCCACCTGTTTAGACTGTATCCAGTTAAGGCAGTCCTGGAGGTGGGTGAAAGCATCTTTGGTATCAACTATCGTGACCTCTGTGACCTTTTCCCGTTGTTTCATGACAGTTTTCCCCTCGTGAACGAAAGACTTCGCGGTGAGAGGCACGATGACGTTTTCATGGAGTCGATTGCGTAATGACATCAGTCGTTCTTGTAGGCCCAATATCCTGTCAAGTCAGTAGGATATACAGTAGTAAGAAGTTACACATCATGTGACATAAGTAGTTACATGAGTCGTTCTTGTAGGCCCAGAATTCTATGGAATTAGTGGTCAATAACAACAACATAGGCCCAGAATTCTATGGAATTAGTGCTCATTAACAACAACATAGGCCCAGAATTCTATGAAAGTAGTGGTCATTAACAACTGGAATCAGTGGTTTACGATCATTAACCACAACATTGGATATAAAAGACTTGGCGGTGAGAGGCACAATAAGGTTTTCATGCAGCGTTTAGATTGCGTTTAGAGATCAGTCTATCTTGAAGATTCATAATAATTGTTTAAGAACTACACCAATGCATTTAATAAACACAATGTCGGGTGGATGATTTGGCAAAGTGACTATGACAGATTTTCGTGAAAGTAATTCAGCTAGCTGCTAAAGAACGGGGAATGCAATACAAACTATAGCCATCAAGTTAGTTGAATAGTTGAGAAAGTATCTATGATAGCTGGGATGACTTTTTTAGAAGACAATTTAAAAGAGCCGGTCTATCCATTGAAATGCGCGAGTTTCCGAGTTCAAATCTTGCAATAACAGCGATTTTTCCCTTACCTTTATCTGACTCAAACTGAATTTGAGATGTGTACACTGTACATGGCAACATAAATAGATGTGACTGTATGATATATAAATGCAGAAATTTCGTTACCTCCTATTGCAGAGATCAGCACGTGGATGACGCGCCTCCTGTAGCACATGGAGATCACTGAACAGCCCACGTATTGTCTCTTCTACCGTCTTCAGTGCCACACCGATCGCCTCACATGTCTGCTTGGCCTCCCAAGGGTTAACGCGTTCCAGACGCATCTCCTCCTATTGTACAAAACAATATTTGATATTGATCAGGGGTCCCCAATCTATGGCCCGCGGGCCAAATGCGGCCCTTTGGGTGTGTTAAAGTGGCCCACGAAATGTTTATCACGAAATAAAAGTTTACTATTATTTTTGAGAGAATTTATTTCATAGAAAAATATAATCCCAAATTGACGTACTTTTTCCAATATTGCCAGCTACAGTTTCAGTAATTTCCCGCACCTAAAACCTAAAACCCTCCAAAAAGATCCAAATATCGGAAATCCTCCAGACAGCTGAATGTGCCCCCTGAAGGAAAAGGTTGGGGACCCCTAATATAGATTTAGAGATGCATAGTTTTCATTGGTGCTCTTGAATGTAGAAATTACTTTTATTCCTGTCATTTAGTTTACTTGACCTCCCATGGGCTAACAACTTAACATTTTCAAGTTACAATTCCTTCTGCGGCAAACAGTTTAGTTGCTTTGAGCTTACCGTACATATGTGAAAATCATAGGAAACATGAAAAACTGCAGGTTGCTTATTTGTATTGTTCGAGTTCTATAGTTAAAGCGATAGCGGTGCATCCTTTATGCATTTGTACATTAATTGGCGCAATCAAAATATCTATAGTTTGTCGCATTTCCGAACGTGATTTTTTCATTTTTGACAGGAGATAGAAATTAATTCACGACGAAAGTAGATTATTATTGACTGATTGTAGTGACAACATAAATTATTTAGAACGATTTTGGTGGTTAGAACCAGTAAACCAACACGTGTTACTCTACTGTACCCTAAAGGTGATGAGTATAAATAAAATTGTAAAAAATATACCTGTCGTATCTCGCGATCGATGTCGTTCAATGTGTTATCACAGAATCTCGCCTCCCTGTTGATTTTCTCTACCAAATGCTCGTTCTTCTCTAACCTGCATTTAGTTTATACAATTAGTAAAGGAATGTATTCCCAATTCTTAAACCAAGACTGCAGTCAAAATGAATTTTTGATATGTTTTAGTGAAAACTATTACAAAATATTTGCAATTATTTTGAAGTTTTTAGGACCCCATTTCCGTTAGTTATCGCCGTAACTCAAATTGACATTTTTTTCTAGTCAAGACTGCCTCGTTCTGAATCATCCACCTGATGACGTCAGCAAACAGCAAGATATTGGTTGAACTAAAATTTTCTGTTTTTTTAAATACATGATTTGCTTAATTCTGACGTCATGAGGTGGATCGAGGTGAATATTTCAAAACATTTTTTTTTACAAATTAGTCCCCCGTCACAAAAAAGCAAATTATTGCTAATTACAACGCTCATATCGACGTCAGTTTCGGATGAAATTAATTAAAATTTCTATTTTACATATCATTATTGACTGCGTAACATATCAAAAACTCATTATGACTGCACTCCTGGTTGGTAGATAATCATTGGTACACAATGAAACAGGTACTAATTCAAACCTTTGAGAAAATGTGTTTTTCTTGAACAAGAGCTCAGTTCATCAGGTATTGATGAATACTGTAGGCCTATACCATGGGTAAGTGAAGGGACTATTAAATCGGTAACTTTTTCCCACTGGAGTAGCAAAAAACCATCCCCCCCACCCCCACCCCCACTCTTGACACCACTGAGTCCCGTGAGGTCGTTCTCCCGCACGCGTGTGTTGCTCGCGGTCACTTTTGTAATGACTAAATCAGCGACACAATAGTGTCCAATCGCAGCAGGCAATTACCCTTTGTATTGTATAATTGGTCCACTTGGAAACAACAACTACCTTACCAATGGATGACACAAGCCTGAGCGCTTATCCAATCAGGACTAAGCATCAGTATCAGAGATTCGATTTGATTGGCTGAGCGTTTATCCAATCAACACATGGACCATATCATGTGACCATATATAAAGTAGGTCGGCGGTTTCCTTAATGTGATATATATTCATATAGCGTCCTTAATGTGATAAGTAAATACAAATTGTAACAACCCAAACTAACATTCGTAGGTGGTTGTTGAGAGCCATTTCACGTTCCTTGACGGCCGCTTCGTATCGGTTTCAGGCCACTCTCATCGGTTCATTTACTCATGATGGTATTGAAGTACAATAATAGTAACAGAAACTGTTAAAACAACCCAAACTAACATTCTGAGATGGTTGTTGAGAGCCATTTCCCGCTCTTTGACGGCCGCTTCGTACCGGTTCCCCGCACTCTCATCGGTTCATATACTCATGATGGTAATGAAGTACAATAATAGTAACAGAAACAGTTAAAACAACCTAAACTAACATTCTGAGGTGGTTGTTGAGAGCCATTTCCCGCTCTTTGACGGCCGCTTCGTACCGGTTCCAGGCCACTCTCATCGGTTCATTCTCTATCTCATCTTCAATTAAGTACGGTCCGCTGTTGGCATTTAGCTCCTGTCAAAACATTATTCAAGGACGTAAATTGTATTTAAATCGTATTCTCCTTCCAGGGTGTAGGTGAATGAACAATTACGGTATACATGAAATAACTTTCTGTAGGCTATCACTTTATCAAAAGTAACAGTTTGAAACAGTACAAACATTGCTGTCCTTTGTTGCCTCCACAAGCTGTTTATTGTTGCCCCCGCAAGTTGAGTATGCGCATATTCATTTGCAGATCATTATAAATTGGTCTATAGCGACCAGTGTAGCGGAAAGCTATCGCGACATAAGTTTGAAGTGTTTCAACACTTGTAAGTGCAGTATATTGGAATACGGAATCATAATTTTCAATATAGTAGATTTCCATACCACCTTCTTACACACTGCTGCGGTAATCCCGCGACCCAAATCCCAATGCCCAAGAACCCAAGGGCACACAAATAGGTTTGGAAATTGAACACACAACCATCAGATCAGTGCGGCTGAGGTTCGAACCCATGGCCTACTCACCCGATCGAGCTATCTGCCTATGTCAGTATTACTAACCTAGCAAAACAACCTATTTTGTAGATTACAGTTCACCAAAAATGAATACACTAACAGTACCAAGCTATAATCACATTAACTATTATTTTACGCAATATAATACTCAAATAATATTACAACAGCTTGTTAACGTGATCTCTCTCAAGAAATTTCTGGCCCAGGTTTTGCTCGACCATGTACATGTGATCAAGTATAGTGACTCCCATTGCTCAATTATATTTTATAAATGCATGCGAGCATAATTCTCCCAAAACCTATTTACTTGACACTTGAAACTATCTTCAGACTAAATAAAATATGTCTCGAAAGCCTACATTCGTACTTATTGAAATTACTAATATCGCAGAAGGGTTTAAAATGGGTAGTTGGCAAGGATAAAACAGTAAAAATAGTTCCTAAGTGTGTAAGTCCCAATTGCATAACAATAAATAATAAATAAATTGAACGTAAAATGTTTTATGGCAAAATTGTAAATACCACTTAACTTTGGCGTGTGCTTTTGAATCTTACTTCAGACGAATGTTTTATAGTAGTACTGATTACAGTAGCTAGTTGGGTTAGGATTTTACACTAACACAGCGAACGCTCTACCAGCTGAACTATCAAGGCTCAGAGTAGCAGAGCACAGTTCAGATACAAGCATCCTCAACAATGTTTCACATAACACTGTACATACGTTTATCTTTACAAGTCATAATGTTTGTGCTTGAAGGGTCTTCCATCTTTATATGAGGTTTAGGAAATCTAGTTTTATTTAACAATATTGCTATATTACATGATTTCCTTGGCTTTCTTGAGACAAATTTCAGATTTGAAAAAGGGATTTACTGTAGTGAAAATATATTTTTGTGAAAAATTGCCTCGCTGGGATTCGTACCCGAGACCCTTCGCTAACAGGGCGAACACTCTACCAGGCTGACTTTTTCAGGAAATATGCCTAATTCCTGGATGAAACAGAAGCAAGCCTGTTTCCTGAAAATTTAAAGAATTAGGCCTATTTCCGGATTATGCTAATTTCCTGTAACAGATACAAGCATCCAGCCTCAACAATTTTTCACATATTGAGGTGCATGTATGTGTTTATCTGTATAATATGTCTTATATATATATGTGCTTTGACAGTTTGCCATCTTTTTACGATGACATTCAATTGAGACACAGTTTAGGGTTGAATCTGGACTACGGCTTCTATGCCAATTATCGATTGTAGTGTACCTTGCAGATTTCTGCTGCCCATTTTATTTATTTTTTACTAAAATTTATGCATTACTATCCTATAGCTTTAAATTTGGTATGACGTCATCATTTTTACAATTATATATTACATCATCACTTTTTGCCACTCATGTTTCTTACCATTCTTTATGCTAGACCTATTTTTTAATTTTTAGATTATTATATTCTTATAATAGAGTCTGGGACGGTAATTTCAGACAGCCGCTAATTCCAGACACTTTCAGTTTCACAGTGTACTGTATCTATGTAA
>WNLI01134072.1:0-10215 GCA_025802215.1 Wirenia argentea
CGCCATTTTTCCTGTGTTACTGTAATTACCTTGGGAAATTATCATGCTTGCATCCACTAGCTCAGTGGCTAAATTGAGCATCTATGGTAACTTTACTAGGAATTCTGGTGGCTTATTTCCGCTGTCTTCGTCATGGAAGGTGGAAAAACAATCCTGCCCACATCTGCTGGTTTTTGCGGGGTACTCTGGTTTCTCCACCAACTCTCTCTGCTACTTTAGATGGCAAATGTTCATAGCTTGATTGTGCCGTGGCCTAGATGTTGCTGTCGATCTATCGTACATTCAGTTATGTGCAGTTATATGTCTCACTCACTGCGTGATTACTCACTCTAATGAGACCGGACATTTTTAATAAGGAAGGAACTATAAGTTTCCATTATCCCACAAGCCTCATTTAAAAATGTGTAATACTACACCCTTGTGACACTAGCCACGTTTTGAAAAGAGATCTACCCAAATGATTCACCCGTTACATCTCTTTGATGATTACGAAAAAAGAATAATAAATTGGGGTTGTTCCTCCGTCGAAGCTTTCCACTAATCGTAGAGCTTAGTCGGCTTGAGTGTGATATTTTGTGATTCTTACATATTATAGGCAATGACTCTCTTGATTTTCTAGCATACATGTCATACCTTAGCTTGTTCGTCCGTCGAGGCTTTCTACTCATTGTAGAGCTTAGTCGGCTTGAGTGTGATACTTTGTCATTCTTACATATTATAGGCAATGACTGTCTTGACTGATTGAAGAATTTGACTTTCTAGCATACATGAAATACCTTAGCTTGTTCCTCCGTTGAGGCTTTCCACTCATCATAGAACTTTGAGTCGGCTTGAGGGCGATACTTACATATTACATATTATAGGCAATGACTGGCTGAAGAACTGCCTTTTGACTGTCTAGCATACATGTCATACCTTAGCTTGTTCCTCCGTCGAGGCTTTCCACTCATCGTAGAACTTCGAGTCAGCCTGAGTGTTGTACTCCGAATCAAATCGCTCCTTCAAATTCATTTTCCGGGCTAAGCAAAATATTTGAAACCGCATATCTAAAAATTTAGCACATTTCCTACCTTAGCTTGTTCCTCCGTTGAGGCTTTCCACTCATCGTAGAATTTTGAGTCTGCCTGAGTGTCGTACTCCGAGTCGAATCGTTCCTTTAACTTCCTCTTCCTGGCAAGGCGACGCTCCCGAGCCGACATTTCTGCCCTTGTCTTCGGTCTTTCGGTTCCTATGAAATGAGACAGTGAGTCAGTGGAATAGGCAAGTATTTTGCGATCAGACTGGAAAAGGTACTATTTTGAACAACAGAAATAGTGGCATATTGCAAATCTATCTAATACAGCTATCCCCATTTCATTATACATAACTTCATATAAGCACATTTAATTTTGTTGGACTTATATTGGATTTATATTCACATTTTTTCATTAGGGTATTATTTGTGCTTAGACTGTATGTATCTATGTAATTTCTCACCATTTTCCGGAGTGGCATCCTCAGCACCATCATTATTGCCCTCGTCATCTTTTGCATCGTCAGCATTAAACTTTTCACCCGTCTCCAAGTCCTCGAAATCTCCGTACACATCATCTGTAACACAATTGTTGTTTAAATTTATAGGTACAGCATGCGAGTCATTATAAAATGTCTGCCTGCTCGGATCTGCCATGGGGCGCAATGAGTTGTCTGGTCATACCAGGTGTCTGTTGTTTGTTGCTGTTGTCATTCCGACTCTTGTCTATGGAGCGGAGACATGGCCAGTTCCAGACACCGTACTACAAAAGCTTGATGTGTTCCAAAACCATTGTTTGTGACGGATATGGCGCATCAACTGGCGGGATCACGTTACGAGACAGAGGATGTCCTGCGGAGATCTAACCAGACTCCTGTCTCTGAGTTGGTTCGGAGTGCTCGACTTCAGTGGCTTGGACACGCGTTACGGATGAGTGATGAACATATACCCAGAAGGATCCTGGACTGGACCTCTGGGGGGAGGGGGCGTCCTCGAACCAGGTGGGTGGACGTGACTCTGCTGAATCTTCAGAGCTGCGGAATCCATTCCATGGATGAGGCAGTGAGAAGAGTCCCTGACCGGGCTAATTGGCGGTATATGGTCCGAAGGTTAATGATGATTGATGATAAAATGTCTTAAAATTTGAGTGATGTAAAAGTTGACGAAACCCACACAATCTGCTGCTCATTGTAGTGAGGTTTCATGTTCGCAATAGTCCATTTCTTATAGAGAAGATGTTCCTCTTTTATAAATATTTTGAAACATAATATTGCTTCAAACGTTGAAATTGTGGGATCATTTAGTCTTCAACTCTTTTCTCAGATGGATTTCATAAAAATCGACCACATCCTATTTTTCACCTTCGCTTAATGAGAAAACAATAATTATTTTTATATAAAAGTTAGTTCTGTGCAGTGTGCAGTATAAGACAATAATGGGGTACCTCGAATAGCGCCCCTTTATGTTGAATCAAACTGGAACGGGACGTCTTTTCAATGACAACACACCAAGCCACTCCTACAAGTTGCATAACTTTGGCCTAGCGCGATATCGCTAACCATTTGAAAATGTCAATTTCCCGCCCATTTATCATTAGCAAATCTACTTGGAGATTACAAAGTCGATATTTGATTGATAGCTGATCACCGTCAATAAATCATTGGTAATCCCATTACTAATATTAATTAATAGCTGAACTTTTAATTCCTGAATGCAATCCAACCACCTCCTACTGCGACATAAATTATGGAAGTACAATTCACCTCAAGAGTACATCGCTAACGCTGCAACCAATGTTGCAAATATGACCAAAAGGGGTCATGGTTTCGATAAAACTGTCCTTTTATTTAGTTAGCCTCCGTAGAGGCGCCCATAAATTGCGCTGCGCGACCATATTTCAGGCCACACAACACGGGGTATTGGGTATAGTTTTCAACTAGCAATTACCACGCCTCGGATAGACCTCATTGGCTATGGTACTGCCACTGCGCAAAGCTGACGAAAATGGCAAAATTTGGGTAGTCATGAAAAGTACGTTTGTATACACAATGGCGTGACATTACTCAACAGTCACTTCACAATATTTGTAAAACATACCTTGTGTTGTTCACAGTTCAATCTACAATTCTATTCTGTGTTTCCATAATCAATACCAACATGTGTAAGCAAGAAAATATACAATAATAAATAGTTACATATTATTTAAATCAATATGTTATTATCTCCCTTGTGGAAATATTGTCACACTATTTATCTCCCTTATTGTGTAGTTACAGTATCAATCAATTCCAAATGTATTAGGCGCCTCTTACATTGGATATCAGCTGCTCCGTACAAAAAATATTTCACGATATCAATGAATATCTCATAGCTATAATACGTTGTGGATTTGAGAGCGTGATTTGAGAGGGTATTGAGAGCGCATTCTGTGAGGGTCAAGGCTTTGATATAGTTAGTACGCTTTTTGTGAAATAAAACGAATAGAATGAATACATATTGCATAAAATGACAAACTTTACACTCTTATTTGCGTTGTCAGACAATTGAGACAAGCGACTCGCCGACGTTATCGTAGGTCTGTCCCAAAGATAACCGTAGTCTGTCCTTTTAACAAGATGTTATTCTTTAATTAAACCCACATTCCTTGTAACGTTTCCCTACCCCAAACTATACCCACTTTGTCATGCCATATGTCCCATTACCCAATTACCCCAAGGAAAAATTGCGCAGCTGATGGGAGAGTGTGACGTGTGGGTGTCACCGTTGTGACATGCGGGGTGTGACACCTACATGACACTCATTGTGACAGACTAACATTCATAAATCTATGACACTTGTGTATGACTGTTAGTCGGATTTCGCTGGTCCATGTTTTTTCCGATAGTATAAATAGGTAAGTGAGCTAAGCCGAGCGAATAACCAGTTTCGTTGTAAGTGGAACAACCTAAACTTTCTTATATTGTTTTTACGGGACGAAAATTTAGTACATGCACTAGTAAATGCTCCCATGAGTCCGTGTGAGTCGCACATTTTGTAAACACAGCTATAGTTCCAATTTTATCAGAATTTTGTCAACATAGTCTGCTCAAGGCATACCTTAGCAATACTAATTACCAGCATAATTTTTACCAGAATTTACCAGTGCATGCAGTCATAGCTAAGTTCCCAATTTTATGGCAATTTTGTGACAATTTTCTGAGGACATAATAGCATGACGAAACCGCAGTTTTTCCGCTCTGTTGATCGGAGGCTCTGATGGAATTTAGCGAGTGCGGAATGTGACAGTTAATTTGGTTCAGAGATTGAGATATGCTAGGGGGTGATATCCGAGGGGTGAGTCACTCGGGATAAATCACTGTGTCATACCGATACTGTGATATTGATGGACGTCGGGTGAAACAGTAGTTCGTAGTTCGCTAACTCCCGTGAAGTTATTTTAGCGCTGTACCGAGTCTACCGACAAGCAAACGAGATTGGGTAGATATCGGGATATGGATAATTAGTAGATGGAGAGACGCGGGATGGTCATTCTATGCTGAAATCGCTGTGTCATACCGATACTGTGATATTGATGGACGTGGGGTGAAACAGTAGTTCGCTAACTCTTATGAAGTTATTCTAGCGCTGTATTGATAAGCAAACTTAAGAAAGAGTGGCGAGATATCGGGGATTATCGGGACATGGGTAATAGATGGAATGAGACGGAACTTCAATTAAGAACACGTATTCTATGCCAAAATAACCATGTTATACCGATATTGTGATGGACGTTGGGTTGTGTAACCGTAGTTCGACTTCGCAAACTTATTCTAGCGCTGTGTTGACAACAAAACTTGGTTGTGACAAAGTTAAAGTGGAAGTTCTAACATGGTTAGGATTAATATGGTTACAGGATTAGTCATTCTATGTTGAAATCACTATGCCATACCAATACAGTGATATAGTGATTTAGGGTGGTGTAAATGTAGTTTTTTTGTGTTATGCCAAAGGCCGGTTTATTGTGGGATATGGCAAAAGGTACAGTACGAAACTTCATACTGATACTGTCATGGATTGATGGTAGCATATCCATATTTGATTAACATGTATAGATCTGTAATCTGTATCAATAATAACTAACTGTTTCATAAATTTCTGAATACCATCACACAGAGCGCAAGGTCCCACTGTTGCGGTACTGTTAGTCTGTCACCCAGTACAATAATAAAGGTCAGCACGTTGATTTCCTCCACAATGACTGACGAGAAAAAATTACACAACTCCGTACAGCTCTAAATGATGGAGCATGTTTTGCGATCAAGACTCGGCAGTGAGTATAATGAATGAGTTTGCCCGGGTGCGTCTGTGTCGCTATTTTTCTTTGAGATCAATTTCAGCCACGTAATTGTTTAATCGTTATGTGCGGTGTCGGGAGGGACATTTATTATCCAGAACTCATAACATCCATGTTACACCACATGATACAAAACATTTGTTACCCCGATCCTGTAATATTCATGTTACGATGTGCAACATTTGTTATGGTTGTCCCATAACATGTCCCATAACATGCTTATTACGTTATATGATATGGAAACATACACTGCGTGGTATGAAACCATTTGTTACGCTCATCCATAAAATGGGTGCACCATTTGTTATGATCCCCCAACGCCAAGAAAAATGAGCTCATTTTTTATATGCCACCACTGTATGTCATGCATGTTATATGCCGATACATTACGAATAATATCGCACTTGCTGTTTTATTATGTTGCAATAACCTTTACAGTGTCCAAAAGTATCGGTATGTTACCCTCGCCCATAACATGAGTGCACCATTTGTTAGGATCCCCCAACGCCAAGAAAAATGAGCTCATTTTTTATATGCAACCATTGTATGTCATGCATGTTATATGCCGATACATTATGAATATCGCACATGCTTTATTATGTTGCAATAACTTTTACAGTGTCCAAGAGTATTGGTATGTTACCCTCATCCATAAAATTAGTGCACCGTTTGTTATGATCCGGATCCCCAATGCCAAGAAAAATGAGGCTATTTTTTATATGCCGCCATTGTATGTCATGCATGTTGTGCATGTTACATGCTGATACATTTATGAATACGAGTAATATCGTACATGCTATATTATGTTGCAATAACTTTTACAAGAGTATCGGTATGTTACCCTCGTTTATAAAATGGGTTCACCATTTGTTATGATCCCACTACGCCAAGAAAAATGAGCTCATTTTTTATATGCCACCATTGTATGTCATGCATGTGACATACCGATGCAGTACGAATAATATCGCACAATGCTGTTTTATTATGTTGCAATAACGTTTACAGTGTCCAAGACTATCGGTATGTCGGGCATGCATGCAATTTTTTTACTCTACTCATCTTATTCCTAGTAGGTTCGAGCGTTTCACCAAGTTATTGGCAAAAATGATGCTAATATTGGGAGTTTTAAAACCACAAGAATTCCCATCCAATTACCACCCAATCAGCATGGCAATTCAACCAAAAACGAAGTTAAGATTCTTAACGACGGATGAATCACAGAAATTTCACCCGCCAAAACCCGTATAATTGTCGTACAATTACCGAGCAGATTGAAATACCGGCTAATGGTAGCTAACGAAGTTATGACTGGACACGAGGTATAATAGGCTATCTGGACAGTGGAAATGTGACAATTTTTGTACGGATACCCCTGCATTAAAAAATAGAACCGCCTCAAAATGAAATAACTGTCAATTAGGCTATTACAGAGACATTGTAAGGCTGGGAAAACGAAGTTATGAATTTTGTTGGAAATAGCTCAGTTGGTAGATTGTTGGATCAGTAAAGCAAAGGCTGTGGGTTCGAGCCAGAATTATTCATTTGTGTTTTTTTTTCTCGGTATTCCGTGGGTGAGAACATGGCATCAGTTTACCAGTCCTGAAATTGATACCAATCGTACATAATTAATTATACAGTATACGTATGTACATATTTGTATGCTTGGGAAGTAAAACAGTGCATATAATAATACAATGTAAAATGCTCGCAAAACTCAATGCTTGTACTGTGCCTCATGCTCCCTCGCACTGTCAGTGTGTAAGATTGATATTTGGCGGACTGCAAGGTCAAAAAATTCAGCATAGTAATGTCACGCTTTACTTTATATTACATCATGCATGATATTATGTGAACAAACTTTTCTCTGACTGAAATAGTCCTGCAGGAAGAAACTTCAACGGCCTAAAACCACGCAATCGTTGTATAATTACAGCAACATTGCTATGCCCACTAAACGAAGTTATGACGCATATGCGGACACGTCACAGATTTTTCCGATCCAAATACCCCACAGATACAAACTGTAACCTGCATAATTGTCGCACAATTACCGCGACATTGCAATACCCACAAAACGAAGTTATGACTCTCCACGCACGTGCAACTGCGTCACAAACTTTTCTGATTGGAATTCCCCTGCAGGAAGAATCTCGTGGATGGAATAATCACATTCTTGGACGGTTGTTGACGCGGTATGTCATGGGGCGGCGATGCACATGTCGGTTCGCTAGCGTTACTCGTTATAATTGCTATTGGATTGTCTGTCTCGACTCTCTAGTCGCTACGTTACTGATCGGTTTGTTTAGTTGTGGATTTTCTGCTATTTTTTCTGCAAGTACTAGCACTAGATCGACTCGGTATAGGCTACCTGTTTAGTTCTTTGAGTGATATTTGCTGTAATTATTGGCGATAGATAGTCTGTTTTTAGTCACATGTAGGCTACCTGTTTAGTTCTCCATTTTGTGTGATTTTTGCTGTAAGTATAGGCGATAGTCTGTTTTTAGTAATTTGACTAGGTACCTGTTTAGTTCTGTACTTTGTGTGATTATTAATTACTGGTGTTAGGTACCTTCTATACGCCGAGCTACAACCGTACCGAATCGGAATAGGCGTATTAGCGTCAGCGCGGCTGGTGGTTACAGACGGCCGTAACTGTCATGTGCCGTATTTCGATATCGATCGATTTTCGCTACCACGTGATGTTATTGGCGAATTGGCGCCAGTTGATATCCGATAAAAATATTACTACTACTATTATTTTAAGTTTCGTAATTGACTGCACATGCGCCCCCGTTGCGAGACTGATGCATTATGGGGAAAATATTGAGCCCGGCTCATGACAGATTCGTCGTCTGCAACCAACGCGTATCGGAGGCGTACTTGCGCGGCTGCGCCGTGAGTTCGACCGATTCGGTCGAAAGCACGACTGGGTTGACTTTAGGCGTATCGGTTGGTTACATGCGCCGAGCTGGTCTTGTGCCGTACGGTCCGTACCCAAATATTCTGGCTCGGCACATGACTAGCTTGGCGTATAGAACGGACCTAAGAGGTGTAAAACTGTCTTAAATGTTTATTTTGAAGGGATGTTGCCATCCACTTGACCATGGCTTGCCGCTGTCCATCACGTTAAGTGGTCAGGATAATGGACTTATTGTCCTCGATGACCATTTATCAGTGGCTAATCCAGGAGATAATGCGCCTATTTATCGCGCTTGTTTGGGTGGATTAATCTTTCGATTTATCGCAGCTTTATACGATTTATACACGAATGTGCGGGAACAATGGGAGTTTATCACGCTTTTTGGGCACATATTTGAGATCAACACAATTTTTATCTCGACAAACAAATATAAATATTATAATTATGATGATGATAAGCGTTTTGTTCATTGCTGAACATGACCACACTTGGTGTGGCACGTAAACTATACGTAAAATGCACGTATATTATAATTATGTACATCGCATCATTATACAAGCTAATCTATACCTACCATAGATATATCTACACGCTACACAAACACACAAACAGTCAATTTACAGTACAGTATAATAATGTAGGATTGTCACACTTTTACAGTTTTATCAAACATATTTATTATTTAAACACATATAGGTTGTGGCATTCCACAAGGGTCTATTTTAGGTCCATACTTATTTATCGTCACGTTGAAAACTACAGAACTTATGATCGATACTAATTTTGATAGCGTTGCTGATAACATTTTGTAATAAACAAGTAATAATATTGTATGAATATTAATTTTTTGACATGCAAAATTAGCCCTATTATAACTTCATGTGATAGTACATAATTTATTATGTAGGCCTATCTTAGTCATTGACTTAAAATATTTCTTGATGTGATAGAGTAGCCATATACGTACCTACAATCGGAAATACTACACAATGTTTTCAAAAATAACGGTTCTAAATCTATATTTTGGTAAGTATTACAAATTCCTATGTCATGTTACATTAATTTTAGTTATATGTCATGGATTATCCGTGTAATCGTATACCACATTCTGTTCCCATCAGATTCGATAATACGGATACCTATTTGTGCGTTAGAATTGACAAGTTAGACAAGTTCAGTGCAACATGTGTTGGTAGGCTCGATATCAACAGCACTGTTTGATCATGTGTAAGATCCAAAATGTAGTTTTGCCAGCATTATGGAACCCGTAATTGAAAGTATCAGCATGACAACATTATCATCAGGCATCGTTTCACTGTTCAGAGTATCCATTAGATTCCGTAAAAATTAGAAAATACTCCGAATGTCAAATCATAACCATCGTTGAGATAAAATCGTACCGGGACGCCAGATCCACGCATTGTAATCTGTCAGTTGGATCAACTACAAACGGATAATGACAAGATAGCACAACTCTCTCTATCTCACCCGATCTCTATTATACCACCTCTTTTAGTCTCTGATCTCCCCCTCCCTCTCCTCCTCCCTCCATTTCTCCTCTCCCCTCTCTCTTTGTATCCTATCCCTCTCTCCTATCCCTCTCTCCCAATCCAATTTTTCGTTGTACTTGTCCCATCATTTTCTAGTGATCATTAGATCATTAGCCCTCTAATAATCTAATATCCAAATTGACTTTGCATAATGACATTAAATCGTCATATCTTGCATATCGTGATCATAATATTCTTGCATGTTGTGATGTGATCTAATGGGATGTAGACCATTTTCTTGTTGTCAACCTCTGAGAGATGATATTATGGGGATTTATGTCATAATAAATCCCTAATATCGTTTCATCGCACCTACAGTAATATAATGATTCTATTATTTCAACGGAGATAAATTCTAAAAATGTGTAGGGCGTTGAATTTAAAGAAATTACACTTTCCA
>WNLI01134183.1:0-10214 GCA_025802215.1 Wirenia argentea
ACTCTTCTGAGGAAGATGGCCGACGGTCGTCGAAATAATTAAGGTTATTAACTTTATAGGTAGTGTAAATATAAATTGTGATAATCCTACCTGATGAAATTATTTAGTAAGCAGAGGGTTTTATTCCTCAATGGTGCTGGCCATGTAAAATGACCGAATGTTAGATGGTATCATGGTGAGTAATCCGGAGAAAACCCAGAGAAAACCACTGGACGACATGAGCAGGATATTTCCATCTTCCAAGATATTGGGAACAAGCCAGCAGTTCCCAGATGCTCAATTTAGCCACTGAACTAGTGGAGGCAAGAAGGAGTAAGAGAAGAATAATGTTCACACTCAATACCGATGTCTTCATTCAAAAACATGGATTTTTGTCTAGGTTTTCAAACCCACAATTGTGGATTCCTGCAGGGAAATGTGAACAGATTATATTAAGAAAGTGCACTTATATGATATATTCATACATGCTGTCGTTCTTGTAAATGACTGTGTCCAGATATTCTGACCTGTTTTCAGTTGGCCCGGTCAATTTCTGTATGGCACTGCAGCAGTTGACCCAGTTAATTTATGCATAGGTCCGGCCCGATTCTATGACCTAGATATATTATCAACTATCCGTCCCTCGATCACACCTTTCAGTCTCGGTTACTGACCACATATATCAGGTTTCATGTACTGGAAATTGACATAGATAGTGTCCTCGTGACCATGAATATTTATTAATTCATTATGGTAGGTCTATATTGAGTTTTCCTGGCGTTTGTTGGCAGCGTTCTCCATGGTATACTTTTAATGTTTTATTTGTTTATTGAGATTTATTTACAGCCTATATGGCTAGTTCTAGATTATATATACTTATGCAAGGTATCTCCCGTGACCCAGCTGTAAGAATAGCTACTGATTGTGCATGTTCTCCTTAGATGGAGTAAGGTTGCGCGATATTGTAAAGGGCACTAAGGTAGCGCGCCCTAGCAGCACCCTCCCTCTAACGCAGTGACATTTCAAGTTCAATTTTTTTCTCTACAGCGCACGAGGCATATATTTAGTGTTGGTGGCTTGTCCTTCAACATACATATGTAAGGTCACCGAAAGTTAGATATTATCATGGTGGGGAAAGCGGAGAACCCGAAGAAAACCACCGGACGTGGGCAGGAATATTTCCATCTTCCATTACGCGAAGGCAGAGGGAAGAAGCTAGTAGAATTCCTATGAAAGCTACCCGGTCCCCAGCTGCTCAATTTAGCCACTGAACTAGTGGAGGCCATTAGGGGTAAGTTCCTTGCCCAAGAGAAAAATGGGAAAATGCCACAAACATTTGCCGCGGCCAAGGCGTGAACCCGGGACCCCCGGCACTGTAGGTGAGCACTCTGCCACTGCGCTACTGTCCCCAAATATTAGGGCCCTTTTGCGATGAGCTGTGACGGACCAAGCAAGAGGGTGGTTAACCATAAGGCCGAGGACTCAAATGATTATATAAATCCTAAAGGAGACATCAGTGGTGAACATTGCCTTGGTTAGGGAAATAGTCGCAAAGACTGAAAAATCCCTAATCCTCCGACTGATTGTCCCATGTCTCGGCCTCAGCCATAGGCTCCACAATATTTGTATGAATATAAGTGTGAAAGAATGAACAAATGGTTTCAGGGAGTCAACCTAAGTGGAGACCAGAAGCAGAGAGTGAGTATTGCATGTGCCACCTACGCTCAAGCTGAGTGCTACGTATATCTACTACTATGGAAGAATTCTAGTTGAATGAATATGAATGTATATTTGGATGAATATACGTTTGAAAGAATGAATAAATGGTTTCAGGGGATCAACCTAAGTGGAGGGCAGAAGCAGAGTGAGTATCGCCTGTGCCGTCTACGCCCGAACCGACTACTAAGTCTACTATGGAAGAATTCTAGTTGAATGAATAAATCAATGGATGATTGGATGAATATGTGTGTGAATGAATGAATAAATGGTTTCAGGGGATCAACCTATCTGGAGGGCAAAAGCAGAGAGTGAGTATCGCCCGCGCTGTCTACGCCCAAGCTGAGTGCTATATCTTCGACGACCCTCTAAGTGCAGTCGATGCTCATGTGGCCAGTCATATCTTTGAACATGTAATCTCAAATACAGGCCTACTGAAAGGCAAGGTTAGTCTTTGTTTAGTCAGAATAAAATTACTTTGAAAGCTGTATTATATCTGAGTATACAAGACCAGATTATTTATTACTGACATACAGTCATGTACCGGTATTGTTTGCGGTACGTATTGCCATGAATGGATAGTCCTATATTGTATCAAAAGTTTCAATGACGTCACAGGATAGTAATCCAAGTCCAAGGTTTTTGCGGGAATTATGTTGTGCCACACTGCCTAAACCAAGACCTTGTTGTTATGAGCATCTGGGGACTAGGCAACTTTCTAACTGTTGTCTTCGAGATGAAAGATGGATGCCATCCTACGCACACCCGGTGGTTTTCTCTGTGGTTTACTCCGGTTTCCTCACCAGCCCCTTTCATTACTTTGACCCTGAGCTGTTTGTATATGGACTGGTAATTCTGGCATTACATTATTATTAGGGGCTATATTAATATTTCAAGTAACTGGTCTGTATATCATACTGTACGTACCATATATCACTATTTTACCAATGTCTTGTCTTGTTCAAAAGATACCACAGCTCTTCCACAGCTTTGAAACCATCGCATTCAGAAATTCAAAATGTTCATTTTTTCAGACGCGTATCCTAGTAACATCAGGCCTCCAATGGCTGCCTCATACAGACAATATCTTCGTCATCGCGAATCGAACCGTCTCAGAATCTGGCACATACGATGAACTTGTCTCTTCTGGTGGACAGTTTTCTGTGTTTCTCACATCTTACTTCATCACGAATCAGGCCCACCTGGATAATGCTGACAATGAAGGTAGGCTATGTTCGTGTATAGTGACTCCACAAAAACTTATTATACTTACTAGTCAAATATCATCTCTCATACACTGTACAAATCATGCAAAAGATGTAGTGCTGGAGATTAACTCTTCCCCCCATTAACTCTTTCCTGACATTTGACACCTCCTGCCATTTCCATGACGACAGCGTCATCATTGGGGAATCAAACACGCATGGGGGAACAGACATGGCTTAATAAGCGTGGCTTGAAACTAAAACACATTCATAACCAAATCTCTAACCTTGTAATGGATTCTCACATAGATAGGTTGTATTGTAAAGGGCATGCTGGATGTAGAAATTTGACTTGCTTGTAACTCCGTCCCGCTTCGATTCTCCAGCGAGACCAAAATATTGTACTTTGGCGTGTATTTGCATTGATGGATAGATGTAGAAATGTGATGCGTTACTTTACTTTTTCCTTCTCATACTTATATAAATCAACATAATTTTGATTGATGCAAGCATTCTACTACTTTTGATTTGGCAAACTATTTGGGACGATAGAAAGAATGAGTTTGACGGAATCACAAAATGAGCTCAAGAGCTGACTGTAATTAGACATTAAAATGTGTAAAAATAGGATATTTGTTTTTAATTTTTTCTGTATCCGTTTTATCTCGGTAATATTACCAATACTGTTTTTGTTTTGACAGAAAAAGAACACAGTGACTACCTCTCTAGCTCAAGTTATAGGTAATTACTCTAAGTACATACATTGTTATTTTTTGGTAATACTGGCTTCGATTTTGATATACATTGAATTGGGGAGATGACTTGGTTTTGAGTGCAAGATGTACGCCGTATACTTTCGCCTTCCAACATAGGCCTAGACAAAAACAATTTATCTGTTTGAATCACACCGTACTTAACTCAGCCAAAAGACAACTGTCCATATGAAACACAACACTACCTATCTGACAGTGTCTGACTATTATAGTGATTCAGTTTCAAGGTTTAAGCCAAGCCCATTCTACTCTTTCTTCCTTGTTGTTCACGTGTGTAGTTTCACAATCGCCATGTTGTCTTTAGGCAATACAACAACTTTACATAAATCATCTCACACAGTCACCACTGATGGACACAATGCTAGAACTGTGTACTGATCATTAGTGTGATCATCTTTCAATTATATTTTTTGTTAGTCTGGTCTACAGTATGAAATTGTCTGTAAGGTGTACCAGAATTCACATCATTTTTGACATTTTTGTGTTCGTAAATGATATATATATATAGCACCATAACTAGGAATGTTGCCAGTAAGCGTCATAATTATAATCATGACTTAATATAATTTTATCATACGAAAATGTACACATGACATATAATTTACACATGTACACATTCCTTTCAGGTCCTGTACAAACTCTGAATCAGAAGACGCACTCATCCATTCTCATCATCGACTAAAACGTAACGGTAGTAAAGCATCTCTCAAATCACGTGACTCCATTCGCCGTCGACATAAATCTGGCGAAATCATCGGTCATTTTGAACGTTCGAATGATCCTTGTTATTCAGACACTTGGTGTGGATCTAAACACGATTTAGAATCATCACGTAGACTATATGATTCGGATGCATCAAATAGACCACAACACAATCTGGAATCTTACCGGAGACAATACGATTCAGATGCGCCAAATCAACAAAAGCGTGACTCAAAAACTTTACGTTATCCAAGAACAGCTGAAACATTACAAGATACAGAGATGTTAAATATATTTGAAGGAGAGTTGGAATCTTATCACAGACAATATGATTCGGACGCATCAAATCAAGGAAAGCGTGATTCAAAAATTTTACGATATCCAAGAACAACTTCAGAAACATTACAAGATACTGAGATGTTAAATACATTTAAAGGAGAGTTGGAATCTTATCACAGACAATATGATTCGGATGCGTCAAATCAAGCAAAGCGTGATTCAAAATTTTTACGTTATCCAAGAACAACTTCAGAAACATTACAAGATACAGAGTTAAATACAGGAGATACTCAATTTCATACATCAGAAAAACAAATACATGACAATGATGATGATAGATTACATCATGTTAGACTCAACTCTGAATCAAATACATCAGAAAAACATCGACATAACTCAGAAACAAACACGTCACACAAACATAGATTAAATTCCGAGTCGGACGGATCACATAAAATGTGGTTTGAGTTAGACAATGTGGACGAAAAAAGTGAGGCGTCAGAAACTGAAGAGTTTGATCTGGGAAGATTGATTGAGGAAGAGGAGGTTGATACTGGACAGGTGGGTATATTGTAGTTCATCTTCCATGTTAGGATATCTTCCCTGTCAGGATATCTTCCCTGTGGGGATATCTTCCCTGTCGGGATATCTTCCCTGTCAGGATAAACGAATGGTGTTTTTAGTTAGGCGTCAAATGCCGTACATTTTTTTCCATTTTACTAACAAATTTAAGGATCATATCCGACTCCTGGTGGGATTGAGCATTTTCTAATAAGTACAAACATTAATTGTGATACAAGGAAAACTTGTGAAGTGGTAAGTCTATGAAGCCTACATTCACCCAACTGGTAACCTACCACCATTGTAGTCCTCTTCATATTTGGTTCATTGATCGGTTGATCGATTATTTCATTGATCGACTATTGATATCATCAGTTGAAATGGTCAATCTATGGTGCCTATTGCCAACATTTACTTTGCCGGTCATATCCTACCCCCATCCGTCCATTCAATTCGATATTGATATGTAGCGCCTATATTCCCTCAATTAGTCATCTCTTACCCACATATGTAGTACTCTTCCTTCTTTCTAAATTAACTAATTGATCGACTGAGTGGTTATATCTTGCTTCAGGTGAAATGGTCCGTGTACGGAACCTACATCCGCTCAGCCGGTCGTCTCCTCCCGCCCTTCGTCGTCCTGTTCATGCTCCTCGCAAAACTATCAAAAATTGGCTCAGGAATTTGGCTACAGCATTGGACAGACAATGAAGATATGGCGTACATGGCGGCCATGAGCAACCGCACTGTTGGGGGAATCGGCAATGATGTGTATCTGGGGGTGTATGGAGGATTTGCTGTGTTACGATGTAAGTACATTGTGTAGTGTGTGTGTTGTAGTGTGTAGTAGTAGTGTGGGGTAATTGTTGTTGAATACAGCATTATATTTATCAAATCGGTCAATTTCTATGTATTTTTAAATGCACCTCTTGCAATAGGTTATAGTACGGAATACAATAATTAAAGGTATTAATTAAAAAATGAGTTGTGACTGTCAAAGTAAAAGCTTGAACATTGCTTGTAGAACAGTGTGAAGAATATCCAGTGGAAGATGAGGTACGATTACTATTAGAACTTCCAGGAGTCCAATCGAGCATCCGCTGACGCAAACGTTTCTGACTCTGTGACTCATTCTGTACCATGTATCCTAGCCATATATCCCAGTAATATGTTTTAAAAGTGTTTAAATCATTTGATTCATTTTGTATAATTTTGTATAAAACCTATTACAGTCATATTCTTTGGCCTATACGGCATGTTCGTGGCATTTACCATGGTTCGGGCCTCAACCACCTTGCACCACCGTCTCGCTTCTCGGGTGATCCGTGCACCCATGGCGTTTTTTGACGTCACACCGATGGGTCGGATATTGAATCGGTTCTCCAGAGATGTTCATGATGTCGATGATAAACTGCCTGGTGAGCTTGGTAAGTTACATCCATTTTAAACATTTTACTTATTGTTAACTACGAAAGTCATGACAACATTTTATTCATATCTAGTAAATGTTGATTTAAAATACGTACATGACTGTGCTATATAGCAAAGGTGCTCTTTATAATATTGTACTCCAACCAATAGAAACTCCATCTAAGGATGTTGCCATGCAGGATTGCAGGTATCCCACAAATGCAGGTTTGAAAACCTGAGAAAAACCCCTGTTAAATTGTCGCAGCCTAGGCGTGAACCCGCAGCTGAAGTACCCGTTGATTGACAGGTACTAGCGGGCTGACCACGTCACTGTGAGCCCACTACATACATGACTGTGCCTCAGTACAGAAAGAGGAAGACCTGGGATCAGGCGGTGAGGTCAGACTTACACTCACTTGTTTAGAGGAAAGGTTTAGTTTTCTGTTTATGTTGGCAAAAAATGGACTGCTATCACATAAAACCAACTACATGCAAGCATGTTAAATAGGTGTAATCATTTGGTGATTGTTATGATGTGAATGTCTGAAGCAAATATCCTCTCCTACTGTCCTTACTTATTCTTGTTATATCGTGCGAAGCTAAGGGACTCCCTCTATCACGCCATGAGATCTTGGATAGGATTTATAATAACAATAATAGCTGAGCGTTTTATTCCTTAGTGGAATACAACCACATCCTAGTGTGGCACATGTAAGTACGACAATACAACCACATCCTAGTGTGGCACATGTAAGTACGACTCATTTCAAGGGAGTGCTACCCCAATGCGGCTGCACGTGGCTAGCACTGCAACATATGTCCAACACATACACAGTCATGTAAAGTGACAGAAAGTTAGATGTTATCATGGTGGGGAAACCGGAGAGAACCACCGGACGTGGGCAGGTTATTTCCATCTTCCATGAGTCGAAGACAGCGGGAAGAAGCTAGTAGAATTCCTACGAAAGCTAGGCGCGCAGTCCCCAGCTTCTCAATGTCGTTTCAATTTGAGATGTGGATCATGTCGAGGGTTTCAGTTATCAGTTGCCGTTTGGTGTGCATTGGCAAATATTGTTGTAGAATACTTACAAAAATTATTTAATCGATTTAACTTTTATGTTTCAGACGATTGGCTAAACGACGTATGTATGCTGTTAACGACACTCATTGTCATATCGTACAGTCTACCCCTGTTTCTGACCGTAGCTCTACCTGCATTACTCCTATACTACTTTCTTCAGGTTTGTTTTAATTATTGTAATACTTTATTTAACGATTAGAGATAATTTTTATTTTTAGTCCACAAATTTCAGTGTGATGTGTGTGTGTGTGTGGTGTGTGTTTGTTATCGAGGCGTATACCTAGCTTATAGCTAATTTACGCGCCCCGGCAAGCCGTTTCGAACCACATGTGGTCAAAGTTCACAAATTTCAGCATATTTCCCTATTATTATTCACCTGACCAACCCCTATTATAGTCCTGTAATATACTGGTCAAAAAAGAAACGCGCCACTTTCAATTATATATTTTTTATAGGTGGCATGTTTCTTTTTTTGACCAGTAGAGGGACTAGTTATCATTGGCAAATGTCATTCTGTAATGCAAGCAGTTACGCGACTAACTTTTTAAAAAATTAAAATCAACTATTTCTTATAGTACAGTAATAACTTTCACACAATAATTAATACATATTATTACAGTATGTTTAATGTTGCAGCGACCAATCTGACACTGTTGCAGGTATCTTTTAAGATTTTTGAAAGTTTATTTTGATATTATGTTCAGTGTTGGATGTTTCTGTTTCTTGTTCACTTTACATCGTTATTTCTTGTTCTGCTCAGCTTAATTTACTGCAGTAGTGATTAACAATGTATGCCATTAATAATCTATTTGGCGAAAGGGATTTTTTTCCAATTTGTACTTTAACCTTCTACTGCTAACTTTGACTATCTTGACAATCTTATTGATCAATAACTGTATGATGAAAACAAAATTCATAATTTTATTGTCCAAAGCATGGCAATTTAAGATTCAACCTCCCGGCAATTTTGAGAATTTATACCCGATGAAAAATCTGAGAAATTGTTAGATGTCGGTAGAGTGGTACAGTATGTCATGCTAAGTTTAACAGAGGCCTAGATGTATTTTGAGAAGCTGCCCGATATTATGCAGTTTCTTGGTTCTATTCCCCAATATTAATTTCGCTATTATTTATAATAACTAGCCTATTATTTGGAATGCATTGAATTTCAGAGACTAGACCTGGCGACCAGTCGACAGCTAAAACGTCTCGGCGCGACGACTACCTCACCCATCTTGTGTCATCTAAACGAAACTATCACTGGTGTAGCCGTCATACGAGCTCATGGGCTACAAAAAGACTTTATTGAGAAGTTTGAGGGAAAAGTCGATGAAAATCAACTTTTTATGTTCTATTCTGCGGCAGTTGGCAAGTTAGTAAAATTTCTCTCAGCCATTAGGCTACATTTAAATTGATTTCACCATCATCATCATTAACCTTGTTGAGAGCCAAATGATCTCATCGGGCCATGGCTCGTCAATTAGCCCGATCGGGGGCTTTTCTCACTGCCTCCTCAATAGAATGGATTCCGCAGCTCTGAATATAGTAATGTCCACACACTTGGTTCGAGAACGGACATGGGGGCGAGAGCCCTCAGGGGTCCAGTCCAGTATCTCTCTCTCTCTCTCGCTCACACCACAGTGACATTAGTCAGTGCATTTTTTTCCAAATCCTGTGTGAACTTGTAACAACCCATGACTGCCTCTTTCACGGTGGGTGTGTGGTGGGTAATAGTAAGAATGTATGCAGGAGAGTTTTTTTGGCAAGATCATTCTTCAGCCCGCCATCATTGAACCATGCATTTAGTTATAGGTAGTCTAAATACTGTATCTGTCACTACTAAACATAGGCAACACATCTCACCCCATTGACAATAAAACAATAATACTCATGTTTTGATTTACAGATGGCTGAGTTTCCTACTATCGTGCATTGGCAATACTTGTATACTCGCAGTCGCACTGTTCGCAGTGTCACAAAAGGGGTTCATAACGGGAGGGCTGGTGGGCCTGGCTATACAATATGCTCTCGAGGTTAGTTGGTAGATTTGTAGCCTATAGAATTATACAGAAATTTCATGTTGCTACGTTTAGACCTAGAGATACATAGAGCTTATTTATATTGTCATATCTGTTCATTAGCCAATGTACCTCAGTCATTCATGTGCGAGGCCCTCCATGGTCTGGCACCGAAAGAGTCACATTCAGTCATTCAGATCGAAAGTCATGTCAAAGCACCACATCGACAGAAGTCTGTTTTTGGCATACCCATGTTACTATTGCCACTGTCTTTTGATATACAGGGTGGGCCAAAAGTTTGTATACACACTTACACTATAAATATATATGTATTATAGGCATATACCATAGGGTTATTATATATCAAAATGTTCGTAAAGGATCATACTATTGAATGAACCCATAAAAACTGATAGATTATATCATTTATTAAAAATATTACAGACAATATGTAAAACTAGTAAAAATGACCGACTTAGCTTATAACACC
>WNLI01134294.1:0-10210 GCA_025802215.1 Wirenia argentea
TAAGGTATTACCAGTCGCACGCACCTCGGTTTAACGTCTCATGCGAATGACGATTGTATTCATGAAGAAAAAAATCAAGATGGCGGACGAGGGGTGTCTTGCATTGATACCGATGATATGTAATTTATTATAAACTGTTAAGTGCATAATGTTACTCACACTGTCGTTTATGCTTTAAGCTCTGCAATCCTCACTATATGCATGTTGCATTTTGTGTAGAGACTAAAGAGTACTGATTGGCCGATAATTCGGTACAGTCACCTACACAAATACAGGACCATTCAGGATTATTACACAACCCCATTAATATACTTGTTAGAAATAAAATCCCCCTCCACTATTTATTGCATTAAAACATGTCAAATTGTAAGAGCTGTGTAGCAAAGATTCCGTAATCTATCGAAAAGAATTCTACACATTTGGATAGAGCAAGGATAGTACTTTCTGATAATGTAAAGCATTACTCCCTATCGCTATGTCGTGCAGTGCATTGTCGATAGGAAGTCATCATACAAACTAGACCCATTCCTTCTTATCTAATGAAATGGTGATTTTTTTGTGATGTTGTTCAACTCACTTGCGGGACATTGTTTTAGGATTTGAAGTTTTACCTCATCTGAAAGTACTATCCTTTCCATATCCAACGGTGTATACATTTTTTTCATGAATTCTAAACTGTAGCCTAGACACTAGACAGCTCTTGGCTTATAACTATATTGGCATGTTATAATGCAATAAATTGGAGAGAGGGATTTTATTCTAATGAGTATATCAACGCAACATACATACAGTGATGACGCTGTTTACATTTCTTCCATTAACTTAATCACTTGTGATACATTCTGACTATAGCTAAGCTACAATACTTTCATTGTGTTGGTAATAGTGTTGCTTTACATCCCTTTCATTTTGTACAGTATACACTGTCGATAGTCCTGGTCATTGATAGTCCTGGTCGTTAAATATGTTGATATTGGTGGAGGCCAATATATTGCATTTGGATTTTATATAGACTAGTAGGGTAGGATAAACGTAATGTCATTCCTCAATTGCGTTTGTGGCTAAAATTATACTCTGTTCGTAAATTCTACAAATAATATTGTTACAGTAATTTCCCTGATATTTCATTACCCATTTAATTCAACCGTGTCCCATTTTCAGGAAAGTGAATTTCAATGCCCTATATGGTTTTCAGCAGTCGTAAATATTTTGCATAAAATTGTGAAAAAGTACTCAAATTGTACAAATAATTATTTTTTAACATATATACTTGCAACATTTAATTAATGCAATGGCTATGGACAAACTTATTGATCAATTATGATGAAAACAAAATTCATAATTGTATTTTCCAAAGGTTGGTAATTTCAGATAATTCAATGCCCTGTCAATTTCGGGAATTTATACCCGATGAAATATCTGAGAAATTACCGTACTACGACTCAGGTACGATACCGGGTACGTATGACCAAATGCAATTTTATATCTATGAGAGCGTGATACTTATGCTACATTACAAGTTTGATACAGATATCATACGACACTTGGTACGGATATAGATTTGTGGTACGATACCGGGTATGGGTAGAGTTTTGTGGAACAATATTTCCACTAATTTGATTGGTCAATTGCTACAAAATATGACGCCGCATCAGATCAATTTAGTCGATTTACTAGGGTGATACGGTTTTCAAAACGAGGCAATTTGTATCACATCTTTCGTATCACCATGGTCACGTGACAGACATTGTGTGGAATATACAGTCATTTTGCAGATTATTACCACATATTACACAAAATAAACACTGAACGATCTGGTAGTAACCGTAGTATTGTGACAGCTCTACCACAAACTACTAATTATAATACTGGCTGATGGTCTAACAACACAGGTCATTATTTCATTAGTATTTACTACAGTATTTTATTTCTGTATAATTTGTAGGTTAGTTATTGTACAATTATTAAAGATGGGAACACCTGATGTAACAAGCCGGGGGATTACTGGATTAGCTGCTGTTGGTACACTGACTAAACTGTCATAGTCTGTGAATAGGTTTTCCATAATGTCAGGATCCATCATGGTGCACATTTCATTGGTCGGTTCATTATTTGCGATTTCTGGTATTTTTGGTATCGTTTGATCGGTTTGATGTTGCGATGTCACCGTACAAGTGGGGACGGTGTGTATTGGATGTTGCGATGGGTCGGTCACGGTGTCTATTGGTTGTGGCTCTTGTTGGGGGACACTGCTGCGTGTTTCATCGGATGTAACCGTCGACGTTGGGACAGTTCGTGGGTGGACGTTGTCAGTTAGTGCGTGGCCCATATCTATCTTCTCATCAAGAGAGGTGCGTCCATATATGACGAGGCTGGACACCGATTGATGCCCGGTTACTGACATTATTTGAGAATGCGCAAATTTTTCCTGCGTTAATATCGTAGCACCAGTAACTCTGATGCAGTGGTTTGTGTATTTGATAGACAGTTCACACGCGCTAGACATTTTTGCCATAAACATGTTCAATGTGTTTTTGCCTATACGGACATTACCATACCACGTGACATCGTTATCAGTAAAGCTGTCCAGTGGACGTTGCCATAATGCATCACAAAACGGATTTAATAGGTTTATGTATTTTTTGTAACTAAGTACAGGACACAACGGGTCATTTGGCGATGCCGGCATAACGCCCGAGACGATCTCCCGATCATTCTCTCTCCTATTTTTACTTAGTTCATCGACTTTGGTGATATATTCCAGACCGCGCTCATCAATTTTAATTTGAAAGGTTTTTTTCGTCATGTTCCACATGTTTTCGGCGCCGCGGCGAAAAAAATATAGGCGGATGTCAAACTCAACCTTATTTTTGAGTCCTATCGGTGTATTCACACTGAAAGCTTTATTTGTGTACATTTTACACCTATCGTTGGGCGAGATTACTGGGTAGTGCACGGTGTGTCCTAGGCCTTGCTCCTTAAGCTCAAGGAGAGCAGTTTTGAACGACTCGTTGGATGATCTGAATTCGACATCCGTGATGATGTTGATTAATCGATTGTGTGGATGGCTATTTAGGTGTCTGTTTATGCCATGCCGGACGTTTTCTAAGCTAGCACTTCTATACTGAGACCCATCGACGCGACGGGCATCCAGGTAAAAAGTTTGTAGAATGTCGTTAAGGGCGTGTGCGGTGTATTTCTCGAATTCTACATCTTTGTTCGAGTCTTTCAAATATTGCCGGAGTAGTGTTGCGGCCCGACAATTAGATCGGCTCGTGTTTTTTGGGGTTAGACGTTGTTTTTTCTCAGTTATCTCTTCTGTAGAATGATTTTTAAACCGTTTTGACATTTTACAAGTTTGTCACAAACTGATGATATTAATACAGTGGCTAAAGTCCGTCTAGACGTATCTTATAAAAAATATTCCATGTATAAAAAAATAAGTTTCGTCGGAGCGAATGAGTCTGATGTAGGAAAGTTCATAAATGAAAAGAGTATTAGTGTATTCAATTAATTCCATGGTAAAAATCCAGTTGACACGGCCCGCCGAAAATTACAAGTGAAAACGGAAAGAGTACCGGAAGTCCCGTACTGAACTAATGAGAAATATTAAGGGGACACAACAGTCGATATTCGGGCCGTGCTCTCTGGAATAAGACCATTTTTTTTGCCAAATTTCAACTTCCGGAAATCCTCGGAATTTCCCGTATTTCCAGGCCTAAATTTATGCTAAAGTTGGTAAAGTATGCCATAATCGATATGCCGGTACCGGTACATAATAATTTACTATTCATAATTCATTCCTGACAACTTGGACTTAACTTACTAACTTAGGCTACCGCGAGTACCGGTACCGTAGCCAACTGCGATATTACTCAAGTCGAGCCATGCACTACAACTATCTGAATCTGAATAATTACGACGTAAGATTAATTATTTGCATGATACATGTAGCCTTTGCAAGATCCATCTAGACGGAATTGTAGCCACAACATTTTAACTAATATTACAGTAGATTTTAGTGATTTTACAGAAAATTTCTTGATAGATCATGGAACGCTGGAGGGAGTCGAGTGACGTCAATTTGACAGTAACTGACAGCAGCAGGCGACGCAAAAGGAACTCTATAATAGAATCGACTTCGCTAGCATAAATCGCCTCGTCAGAAAAATGGCACTGTATCGAAACCCCCATGGACACAAACGGTTTTCAATAAAATATTTTAAACTGGCCACTGACCTTTAAGAAATTTAGTTAAAGATGGGAACAAAATCGCCATTTAGTTAAAGGTGGGAGAAAAAATCGCCATTTTTCATGCGACAATTACGTCACCATTCAAAGCCGTCTCTATTTATAGGACCAAAGAAAAGGACAGTTGCACCCTTTACAGCCGACACATAAAAAAGTTAGTAATTGTATTTAGATTGCACAATCTGTCATTGTCACGTGAGGGGGGTGATACAAGGGGTGTGATACAGAGAGCCTCGTTTTCAAACTCGTATTACCCTAGTAAATCCACTAAATCGATGTGATGCGACGTCATATTTTTTAGCGATTGACCAATCAAATTCATGGAAATCATTGAAAGATGGGATAAGTGACAGTATTAGTCTCAGTATCATACAGTATGTAAATTGATAGGCAATATCAATTTTGTGGGACGAGTTGGTCGTGGAGCGAGTTGGTCGTGGAGCGAGTTTGTCGTGGAGCGAGTTGTTCTTGGAGCGAGTTGTTCGTGGAGCGAGTTGGTCGTGGAGCGAGTTGGTGACCCGTGGTGGATGCCGAATTGTTTAGAGAGGGAGGGGGGAGGTGACGGGGGTCGCATGTGAAATTGTGAATAGACGGGGTGGGGTTGTAAAACATAATTATATTCACTTGCAACAGATTATTTCTGTAGCCAAAAATTTTTAAGACAAAATGGAAAATTCTTCCAGTGAGATAATTACTAAAAACCGATTACCTCATATTCTTGATATTACAGATGATTGTAGGCTTAGTTAGGGTACGAAGAATCCCATTAAAGAGTTTTTGTCGGAATATCGTTAACAAAATGTAATCGATTACCATACAAATAATCCTATACAAAGAAGAAATGACATAGGTATAATTGTATTTATTACAATATCATCCCATTATGAAAATGTAAGGTATGAAAAAACTGATATGTGATTATCTCCCTTATAGGGCAATGTTTTTAAAAGTAATGATCTACTATATGTATTTCAACGGAACTAATTTCACAAAATGCGTGTTGAATTATCAGGAATTATCATTTTTCAGAACAAATTAATGGTGAATAAATTTTATTGAAATTGTCACCATAACTGTTTCGGACAATCTAGTCTGAATCTGAATTTTTGATGATTTTGATCACAATCCTCGTCTTATCCGCGACTCGAGTAATGTCCGGTAAATCAGTGATAAAAGAGGTACATTATGCATAGATAAAAAGATATAATTGGTACATGTTAACCCTCTCCTGCCGACAAGCCACCAGATACCTCTTCCCGCCACAGCCGAGATACCTCCAAACGCCACCTAGCATCGGGGCTACATAAATAATTTTCCAACGAGAAAGCAAAGGGTGTATGACGTCATTTTATAGAAATTTTTACAACGGGGATAAAAAAAATATGACCCTGTAAATCGGTGCATGGGTTTACATTATTAGTTGCATTATTCTGTCTGTGGTTCAGCATAGCGGTAGATGGATGTATAGGCGTATGCGCTTAGTGTATGATGTGTCCGTAGTTCAGTGATGGCGTACGATGTAGGGCTCTATAGGCTATGGTGTGAATGTGGTTCGCCGAGGCGAGAGATGGTGTATAGGTAGGCTATACTGTATGGTGTGTCCGTGGTTCAGCAAACCGATAGATGGATATAGGAAGATTCTGTATGGTATGTCCATCGTGCAGCGAAGCAATATTATATTGGTGTATGGACATAATGTATGTTGTTTCCGTGGTTCGGCGATGCGTAATTTTCGTCCGAACCATGTCGTGAACCGACCATTTACACATTAAATTTTATATCTGGCAAGCATGCATTTTAAGCGACAAAAAGGGTGAATTTCTTGGGATTTTTTTGTACAGTAATGTTATTAAGATCTAACCCTGACTCCTGAGCTTGTTACCCTCACCCTGTTGGCCTAATTAATTCATAAAAATATAGCAGACAAATTTGCACATCAAAATTTGACACATGTCAAGTCTAAGTCAAACTGCATTGAGGATTCTACCCTTTTATTATATTTTTATTTATGATATCCTGTAGATTACAATAACATCCACCGGAAAAACTTTGACATAGACGATCTTGCTAATCACATTGATTTTGATAGCATTTTGTGGTATTTTCAAGTAAAACCCAGGTATTTTAGATATTTCTTACGTATCTTTAACGTGTTAGTCCACCTGGTCGACTATGGCGATGTTAGAAATTGTGTGGATAATGTTTTAACATAGTTTACTGTATTGTCTTATAATTTGGATAAATCGCGCTACCCGTGACATCGCGGAAAAAAAATGTCGGAGTTGTAAAATTTTGTAAAAAGTAATAAATTATATCCAAGTGCATCGAATGTAAGCAACGACCATCTATAAAGGAAAAGGACACCATAACGATCTACAGGAACTGAGGAAAGTAAATTAGGCAACTTTGAACTGTGAATTTACGCCAACTTAGAAAAAAATGCGGCCAAAAAAGTGACATTTGACAAATATTATCTTCGCAAAGAATCGCTTTTGGACTAAATCAAAGCAAATTTTGAAGTAACATTAATTGTGGAACAGTTTTAGAGTTGAAAAGTTTTATGGTTTTATGAGGCACAGCTGGTCTGTGTGAACTAGACTTAGCCTTAGGAAGTTGGGATCATACTTTTAAGTTTTTAATGACTTAATCTTAGAATCAATATCTTAGTATGTGATAATTTTTTATGTGATAATTTTAATCTGTGATAATTTTAATCTGTGATAATTTTAATCTGTGATAAATTTTAATCTGTGATATTTTTAAGCTGTGATAATTTTAATCTGTGATAATTTTAATCTGTGATAATTTTAATCTGTGATAATTTTAATCTCATAAACTTATGCCGGGGTATATGTTATTTTTTAGTGGCGACAAGATAAATTTTATGTGTGATAAATAATAATTTTGGGGGTTTCACGGGGTTTAGGCTACACATTAGATTTTATTTAGATATCAACATAAAAGTAGTAAAAATTGTAAAAGGGAAAATTCAAATCTATATTTTTCCCTATCAAAATTTACCGGACACTGTGTAATTGCACGTATAGCACTTTCAGTACTAACCGACTCTGATAAGGCCTGATACATCCCTCTCCAAACGGGTAGAGTAGGCCCTACCACCAAGAGTTTAACTAACATTAGCTTTCAAAATTGTCACCAAAGTCCTCCCTGCACCTATAGGTTGGCGACCTGTTCCGGTACAGGGTAATCATTTTTTGTTAAATTTTTGTACAAAAAGCACTATTAAAAGTATTATTACTAGGGGTTTACATGGAGTAAATATTAATTAAAATAACGTTAGACTAAACATAATAAGATTACAATTAATAGATAATACATATAACATAATAAAACAAAATAACAAATATAATAAAAACAATGTAAAAAAGCATTCTCAAAAGTATAGTTACAACAAAAGACATATTTGTTAATAATAGTCAAAAAATAGCATAATATATAGCATAAAATTAATTGGCTAAGTAAAAAATAAATTCATATATCTACATAAACCATGTCAACAAATAGAACTACACGACAAACTACACGAAAAAACCCGATTGATGAAAAAAAATCTGCAGCCGTTAATAAAGTAGGAAATCAGCGGAGTGAAGGGGCTAAGGGTAGGGGATCGAGAGATGTCGAGGAGACTGCGGTCTGCGAGGTTTGCACCAAACTCACTGCCGATGAAGATCAGGCACTCTGTTGCGACTGGTGTAACGTATGGTACCACAGACAATGTGTTAACGTATCAGAGAATGAATATGAAGTCATGAGTAAGATGAGTAACATCAAATGGTTTTGCAACAAATGTCATACTGCAGCGTCATCTGCTTTACGATTCATCAGCGAAATCCAAACCAAACACTGTGAAATAGAGAACAGACTGGCAAAGGTAGAAACTGCTAACAAAAAGCAAGAAACAAAGATGAAAGCCCTAGAAGAAAGTAGTAAAATAACAAATCAGGAGTTAACGTCAATCAAGGCTAGCTTAGTCAACATGGAGAAGGAAGCCAAAAGCACCAAAGTAGTAAATGAAGAGAAAAAATCAAGTAATCATCATACTGTAGAAGACTGGGAGGTGTTAGAGAAGAAAGTAAACGATAAACTCAAACATATAGATGATCGAGAAGAAATTCATAAAAGAAGGAAGAACTTGATTGTGTATGGAGCTCAGGAATCAATGGACTATTATGCACTTAATAGGAAAGAGAGTGATAAACAGGTTTTCAATGCTTTTGTACAGGAACTAGGTATAGATTATCCCGTAGTTTCTATTACAAGATGTCTTAGACTAGGAAAGAAAATACCAAACAATAATAGACCACTGTTAGTCACTCTAGACAATGAAGACACAAAAGAGAAGATACTTAATACATACAGTGATATGAAAGACACACCAAGGATCAGATCAACAAGAATGAAAATATCTCCGGATAGAACACAAACTGAGAGGGAGAACTACAAAAAACTAGTAAGCGAGTGCAACGAGAGAAAAAACAAAGGAGAAGATGTGATTATAAAAAATGGAATAATAGTAAGAAATAAAAAAGAAAACCAAAAATCTAATGTCTATCAAAATGAGAAAAAACAAAATGACTCTGAGGAAGGACAAAAAGAGAAAGATCAAAAAGAGAAAGAACAAAAAGAGAATGAACAAAAAGAGAAAGAACAAAAAGAGAAAGAACAAAAAGAGAAAGAACAAAAAGCGAAAGGAAAAGAGAATAATATAGGTACTCAACAAAACAATACCGATTAGAATAACAGTAAAGAGAGAGATAACTTAGAGCCTGCAATAGAGGATACTATAACTAAGGAATCTAAAATGACAATTTTTTACACAAATATGGACTCGCTTAGTAACAAAAGGGAAGAATTATTGTCTAGAATACACCTAACAAAGCCAACAATCATAGCAATTACAGAAATATATCCCAAAAAATGTTTGTACCCTGTAGATGACGTTGAACTACAGATTCCTGAATATGTATTTTACAGAGGGGAGAATATATCCAAAAGAGGGGTCGCAATATATTTACACAACTCAATATCTTCATCACAATATAAACCCACAGTTGAAAAATTTGATGAATCTGTCTGGGTTTCAATTCCTCTTTATGGGAAAGATAAACTTTTGGTAGGATGTATTTACAGAAGCGACTCGGGCTCGCAACAAAACAATGAACTTGTTAACACGTGTATACGGAAAGTAGTGAGCGATAGCGGGCACTCACATATACTCATCTTAGGAGACTTTAATTATAGGGATATTGATTGGGGGAACAATACATGTAGGACAAACGATAGAGACACATTGAAGTTTATTGAAACTATTGACGACTGCTTCCTATTTCAACACATAACTAAACCAACCCGATACAGACATGACTGCGTGCCGAGCATTTTAGACTTAGTTCTGACTAATGAAAGTGGCATGATACAGAATGTTCAGTACAATCCACCCATTGGGAAAAGCGACCATCTAGTGTTACTAATGGATATGTACCTCTATTATGATATACCTGTAAGGGGGGATAAACTTAACTATTTCAAGGGGGACTACTGTAAAATGAAATCAGCGTTATTAGATGTAAATTGGACGGAAGAGTTAAAAGACATGAATGTAAATGATAGCTGGAACTTTTTTGAAGATCAAATGACTAACTTAATCAAATTACACATTCCTGTAGGTACATAATACCAGACATCATCAAAAACCAAAATGAATGAATAGAACAGTATCATTGGCAATTAGAGATAAAAGACAAGCTTGGAATAGATACCAAAAAAAGAAAGACACAACTAGTTATAATAAATACACAGAGGTTAGAAACAAAGCAACATCTACAATTAGAGATGCAAAAGTGAATTATGAAAGACAAATGGCATCTGATTACAAAGACAACCCCAAAGCCTTCTGGAATTATGCGACATCAAAAATGAAGGTCAAGGATGGAATTTC
>WNLI01134405.1:0-16278 GCA_025802215.1 Wirenia argentea
TGTGGTGTAGGGGTGGTGTGGTGTATGGGTGGTGTGGTGTATGGGTAGTGTGGTGTATGGGTGGTGAGGTGTAGGGTTGGTGTGGTGTATGGGTAGTGTGGTGTATGGGTGGTGTGGTGTATGGGTAGTGTGGTGTAGGGGTGGTGTGGTATTGTGAGGAGTGACGGACTTGGGTGGTGTGGTGTATAGGTGGTGTGGTGTATAGGTTGTGTAGGGTAGGTGTGGTGTATGGGGTGGTGTGGTGTGGTGTAAGTAGTTGTGTGGTGTGAGGGATTGTGATGGGTGGTGTGGTGTAAATGGTGGTGTGCTGTGGTGTGAGGTGTGGTGTAAGGTGTGGTGCACGGTGTGCTGTGAGGGGTTGTGTAAGGTGTGGCGTAAGGGGTCGTGTAGTGTGTGGTGTAATGTGTGGTGTAAGGTGTGGTGTAATGTGTGGTGTAAGGTGTGGTGTAAGGCGTGGTGTAAGGTGTGGTATAAGGTATGGTATATGGCGTGGTGTATGGTGAGGTTTTTTGGTGTACGTATGGTGTGGTGTATGGTGAGGTTTTTTGGTGTACGTATGGTGTGGTGTATTGTGTGGTGTATGGGAGGGTCTGTTGTAAGGAGTGTTGTGGTGCAGGGATGGTGTGGTGTAAGAGATGGGGTGAGGGGTGGTGTGAAGAGTGGTGTCGTGCAAGCAGTGGTGTGGTGTAAATGTGGTGAAGTGTGGTGTTACTGGTGTAAGAGGCGGTGTAAGGGGTGGTGTGGTAAAGGGTGGCGTATGTGTGGTGTGGTGTAGGAGTGGTGGGGTGTAAGGCGTGGTGTGGTGTAAGGGATGGTGTGGTACAGGAGTGGTGTGGTGTAAGGGGTGGTGTGGTGCAGGAGTGGTGTGCTGTAAGCTAGTCGTGGTGTTGTGTACGGGTGGTGTGGTGTTTGGTGTGATGTAAGCTGTGGTAGGGTAAAGGGTGTTGTGTGTGTGGTGTGGTTTAGGAGTAGTGGGGTGTAGGGGTTGGTGTAAGGGATGGTGTGGTGTATGGATTGGTGTACGGGATGGTGTGGTGTATGGATTGGTGTACGGGATGGTGTGGTGTATGGATTGGTGTAAGGGATGGTGTGGTGTATGGATTGGTGTATGGGGTGGTGTGGTGCATGGATTGGTGTAAGGGGTGGTGTGTTGTATGGATTGGTGTACGGGATGGTGTGGTGCATGGATTGGTGTAAGGGATGGTGTGGTGTATGGATTGGTGTAAGGGGTGGTGTGGCACAGGAGTTGTGTGGTGTAAGCTAGGGGTGGTGTGGTGTACGGGTGGTGTGTTGTATCGGTGGTGTGGGGGTTGGTGTGAGAGGTGGTGTGGTGCAGGAGTGGTGTGGTGTGATGTACGAGGTGGTGTGATGTTATAAGTGGTATGCTGTAAGGGGTGGTGTGGTGTATACATGTGTGGTGTATGGGTTGTCTTGTGTACGGTACGGTGTGGTGTGGTGCAAGGGGTAGTTTTGTTTGGTGTAGGATGACGTGGTGTTCCCAGTGTTCGTTATCCGGAGCGTCTGCGCCCGGCAACAACTGCCCCCTCTAAACATAATATAACTTGAACAATTTTAGGCATATAAGCTGCGCTACTGATAATACATCACGGCAGACTACTAGGTACATTATTGTGTAGGCTATACACAGGTGCGTAGTGACTAGTGAGTACAGTAACCCTATTGACCAATGAAATCGCATTGAACTAGCACGCCGTGCTGAAGTCGCGCCCACCACTCTGAGTTCTACAAGAAAACGTCACAAAATGGGAGGGCCTACTGGTATAAAACCACAGACCACGCGGTCGAACGTCAGTTGCAAGCACGATGACAAAATTGGTGTACGTTGCGTTGACGTTTTTGGCGCTTTTCGCGTTGAATGCGGAGTCTAAAAGTCAAAACACGGGTAACTACCCTTTGCCGCCCATCGTGCCTGTATCTCGCCCACCGTTTGGGTATTGCAACTCTGGGGACTCATGTCGCACCTGTATCGGGGATATGTTCCACATGAAGAGCGCGTTCACTTACAAGGTCAGCCAGGCCACCACCTCCGTCAGTAGGATCATCCGCGAACTCAAAGTGTCGATCACCAGGTAGTACCCTAACGTACCATTAATGTTATGCTACATGTAGAACAGTTGCTGTAGCTAAATAAGCATAGGTATTAGGCCATTGTTGTAATGTGTTTTCATTGTGTTGCAAGCGACGATGTCTGAATTAGGCCTACTTGAAGTTGAATACTAGGTACCAGAAATCCAGAATTGTCTTGCCTTGGTAGACTCGATACAGCCGGTGTGTCGCTGCCTGCCTTGAGCAGGACTGGTGTGGAAGAGCCATATCTATGGCCAGAGACGCGAACAATAATTCTCTTGTATTTTACGGGGATAAACTTGCGTACCGGGATCTAGTGGCGCTGTCCCGTCACTGCCACTTGGTGCTGCCCAAATGATGCATCCCCAAAATTCCCCATTCACACGAGATGGACTACAAGTACTTTATAAGCCTGATTTCATAGTACAAAATGTATTGTAAGGGACATTTTATACCCCCCTTGAGCTGGATCTGTTCATTGTGTTTACACATTTACAATACTATGTAGGTAAACAAACCTAAAATTTTATGCGTGAACAGTTTCGTCCGCATAGATTCCCCCCACCAGAATTGGCGGGAAACTAGCTAGTCCAAGCGTGTCATCTTGTAGACCTTCTTTCGTATCCAAATCGCCTTTTATCCAACGTGCATGGTGGATATCCCCCCTCCCTGGATCCGGCTCGGATTGTCTCCCTTGAGCTGGATCTGTTCCGGATTGTCTCCCTTGAACTGGATCTGTTCAGGATTGTCTCCCTTGAGCTGGATCCGACTCGGATTGTCTCCCTTGAGCTGGTTCTGTTCAGGATTGTCTCCCTTGAGCTGGTTCTGTTCAGGATTGTCTCCCTTGAGCTGGATCTGTTCAGGATGGTCTCCCTTGAGCTGGATATTCCTGAATGTGCTAAATTTCTTCTCGCAACGCATTTCCATAATCTATCCAATTAGTTCAATAGATTGATTGATTGTGATTGCAAGTCTGTTGCGGCTTTTATGGCTGCTAATCAGTCGCCGAATGAAATGGTAAGACATTGTGGTTTATAGATTTTGAGGCTTTTCGAGGTGGCGATGGATTTCATTCACAAGATAGAGTGGCGACATCTCCATGGTTACTGGTTCTACACAAACTTGTCAATCAAAATATTTTAAAGTCCGCTTGGATTGGCCAAGGTCCAATGAGAGACATGCCATGGCGAGATCTACTCAATCTATGTAAATGAAGAGTGGTTTGTTTACAATGGAAATGACTTAATATGCCTTGAGTACTCTATTAGTAAAAGGCTGTATTTATTTGTTTACTCCATAAGACTGCGGCACTTGTGGGTAATGATGACACATTGGGCTCCCTCATATGAAAAACCATGTTTCTAATACCCATTGTCTGAATCCACATTGCCTTGGCATTTTTGATCTAGTACACATTTTTTGGTCTGGACACAATACATGACAATGTTCATGCCAACATGCAGCCTTATTCCTTTATCAATGCTTAGTTGCTTACCCCAAGAAAATGTGCAATCAATATTTGAAACGTTTAAAATTAATTGAACCTAAACATCATTGTACTGCATAAAAGTAAAGTGACATTTATATGCCGCATTTTAGGACATCGCGATCCGCCAAATGTCTGTATTGCATTATGATCCCTTGTGTATATATATAATGATATGCACGGCTTTACTTCCCGACCTATACACAACCCGTGTTTATGTACGATTAATACCAATTTTACAGGCTTGGTAAACTGAGGCTAGGGAAATGTGCTCACCCACAGAACAATTTTCAGAAATTCAGATAAAACGCCGATCGCACAGTCAGATTCGAACCCACGACCCGCCCAGTCTTGCGCACATTTCATGGTATTTCCAGTTTTGCCACTTTCTTTGGAAAATAATTCCCCAAAATGTCACTTGCCGAGAATGGAACCTGGGACCCGATGCTAGTTGCACCATTCTGCCCTGAGCAAGAACAAATACCGAGCTGTAGTTCAGAATTATCTTGGGATTATCTCCCTTGAGCTGGATGTGCTTCAAGATTGTCCCCTTGGTTTAAAATATGCTTTGAGCTTATGAAAGCTTGTATTTTCCCTTTTCGGAAATTAACTTTAAACCGAAGGTGGAATTGCAGCCAGAGTTTACTTGGGAAAATTTGTAGGTATTACATTTGCTATTTAACACAATTGGATTAAACAATAATAAAGTGAGATGCTTTAAAATTTGAATTTAAATATAGTTTGAAACTTTCATATTAAAGTTTTTTATTTGAATTGGTCAATTTATGTTAAAATAGCACTGATCACCACAAACCAACGACAAATGCAGCATCATTTCCCCATTAGTAAGAATACACTAAAAAATGCATGTTTTCAATGTGCTTTAGGTATACAATGAAAAGCGTTAACTTAATACCCTGGTACTTTGTTAGTGATGCTAACCCTTAATAAAATAGTCTAAAAACTTAAACTGCATTCTACACATTTCAATCAATTGGCTAGACGCAGTTTTAAGTGGCAAATTGTGATGTGCAAATTTTTCTACTATTATGAATAATTGGGGTTAGGTTTATCAGTTTATGCATAAAGCACATTATTGCCGCTTAAAGTGCATTCTTACCCCTTCAATGAAATACGCAGCGGCTACTGATACGTATCCGTATCCCGACTTGCGTAGGCTACGAGTACGGAGACATGCGCAGTACCGTGATTTGCGGACTTGGACAATTTTCATTTATTATGGTGGCCACAATCCCAAAACAGCCACTGCATGTCTCCGTACTCGTAGCCTACGTAAGTCTGGATACGGATACGTATCGGTAGCCACTACAAATTAAATACGGGCCCACCTTAAACTTTAACCAACCAATGTAACGTTTGTTCTCAGATTGAACACCTCATCGAGCGACATCACCATAATAAACCGCCGGAACACAAACATCGTGAAGACGACCCTATCTGTCACCCAGAGAGTCATCATCACTCAACTCAACAAGCTCCTCATCCTTATCAAGGGCGCTGGCAAAGGTCCCGACACGTCATCGTTGACCCGTTTTCTCACTATCATCTACAAATCGCAAGGCAGCCTTCACGTGTTGCTCACAAACTGTCAGAAGTTCATCAACCTGATACTTATCAACATCAAAAAGAGCCCTAGCTTAGTGATCAATAAGATCAATAGGATTCGGGTGGAAATTGCGCAAGTTTCGCAGAAGTTGATTGTTATTACGCAGCTTTTTGTTAAATTTAAGAAAATTGAAAAGATCTCCGTGGAAATCAACGAATTGAAGGTCGTAATTCAGTCGATAAACGTCGTGGTCGTGAACATCGAGCAGTATTACAAGAAAATAATCATGATAAATCGGCAAATTGAATCCCGCGTCAAGATCATTAACAATAACCAGCAGATTCAGTTCCAACGAATCGAAGCCGTGATTAACATCATCGAACAGAAGAATGTGGAAGTCATCAGGAATATTGAATCGTACTCTACTCACTTCAGAAGCGTAGAGGTCCTCATCAAAAACGTGGACATAAGCATGGTCCACATCGCAGCTCAAATCAAGAAAGTAATGATCACCATCTTTCAGAATAAGAACCTTCTCATCATGGACCGCGATGTTAACCTGATCCTGACCATCATCACGAAATTCATGTCGTCTCACAGTAAAACTGTAACCTACATCAGCGATATGAAAGTCAAAAACCAGGAGACTTTCAGAGTCTTCAAATCCATCCAAGTCGTGGTGCAGAGGTTCGCTTCGAACGTGGACAAGTACATCCGCAGCGAAAAGACCCTTATGGTCAATGTTCTCTCGAGCCTTGATTCGCTCATCTCGATCCAGAACTCTAACGCTGTCAAGATCAACCGACTTCTTGTGGTGTTGAAAACCTCGCTGATCGCGATATCCAAGGATACTTACCGCAATTCTCAATCGTTCTCGTCCACCTCCGTGAAAGTGACCTCAATCAAAAACAAGATGGCCGGCGTGATTTCTACCCTAAAGAACCTCCTCACGGTTTGCAGTTAGTATTTGTTGGTATTTGATTTCTACTATATAATTATATAATAGAGCATTCTATATATATATTATGTGAATTTATATACCGCAAATTCATGGATGTCCATGTTGCCATGGTACAAATGTCTCGAATGCGGATTTGTAAGTTCGGAAAAAATCCCTGTTTTTGCATGGTAGCAGCCGAGGCGCGAACCCGCAGCCGAAGGCCCCTCTCAAATCATGTCTATTAACAGACTGGCACGCTAACCATTACACCATTAGCCCACCATATATACACAAGTATACTAGTATACAAGCACATCTTAGCAGGAACCTAGACAATACCACTTTGTGTGGTGACCGGTCGGGATATTTCCCTATTCCATGACTGCAGGAGGTAACCAGAATATACTCTGTTGAAAAAAAATCTGACACTACCCTTATAATAGGATTTATATAGTCCATATTATGCTCGCATTTGGTAGTCATTTGTAGATGCAGATCACATGTTGTAAGTGCCGAACAATAAATCCAGGCCTAAAATACACCTTAACATGCGCTCGGGCGTCTCTTACGTGCAAGTGGGCTTGAGGGGGTGGGGTATAACATCGCCAACATGAACCTAATTTTCATGGTGATTCACTTGCCATTTTGCTGCTTTTTGCATTATGCCACGGTCACTTCAGAATTTGAGGTAGAGGTAGGATGGTTGTACCATCAAGTGTCGGAGAACTTGGCAGGACGTGAACATCATTCGCAGGGAAGGAGGGACAGGTTCAGGGAGCTGAGGGAATGCCGAATGAATCAAATGAAAATTAGGAATTTAGGACCACGTTGGTGAGGTTATATACCCCGTCCCCACAAGTGCACACATATGTAAGACGCCCATTCCCATGCTAAGTTGTGATTTAGACCTGCATTTAATTCTTAGGCTATTACAAAATGTAATATGCATCTACAAAATGACTAACATGTGAGCATTATATTGACTATATAAATCCTATTACTGTATAAGGGTAGTGTCCGATTTTTTTCAACAGAGTATAATAATGTCAGGCGTTTAAGTTGTTTGGATGACTATGATCACACAGTGACTGCAGTCACTGCATGCACGATAGATCGACAGCAGCATCTAGGCCATGGCACAATGAAGCTATGAACCGTTGCAGTCTAAAGTGGCTGAAAGTGAAATGGTGGAGAAATTGGAATGCCCGGAGAAAACCACTGGACGTGAGTAGGATTTTTTTCATCTGCCATGACGCTGTGTAGAGACAACGGAAAGAAGCCAGTAGAATTCCTACTAAAGCTACCCATGCAGTCCTAGATGCTCAATTTAGTCACTGAACTAGTGGAGGCAAGCAGGGGCAAGGTCCTTGCCTAAGAGAATAATTATTGCTGTAACATAGGAAAAATGCCACACCAAGATTTTGTTCTGAAGCCGAGCACTCAGTACTCTACCACTGAGCTACTGCCCATGCATAATCAACACAGAGTATTACAATATTACCTGTGAAATGTTGAACGCTGCGTGGTAGTTGGTGTCAAATGTTCTGGGGAAAATCACATCAAACATGTAAGTCAAGTGTGGTGCATAATGGTATGGGCAGGTAACACACAAGCCTCACTGCCACTTGCCAGCCATCGACTCACAAGTAAAGGCAATGTTCATATTGTAAATTTGCAACTTTGACATGAACTCCAGAGATGAATACGAAACGATGTTTTTGAAAGTGGGTCTATTAAATGTTGGTATGCTTCCAGCGGGCAAGAGAAAAGTAATTAGCTCATACACGTACGCACATATTGAAAAACGCTCTAATGGGGGTGGATTTTTTTTACAAGTATGTGTGCTCTGGAATACATGGCTACTCTGAACTCTTTCATGGGTCGAGGTTTGTGCATTTTGGTAGTTTATGTAATGGTGTAGGGGCAAAAATTTTGAGTGCTACAATACAACAGTGCATAAATAGTTTATTGTTAAATACTGGATTCTACTCACTTGGTTAAATCATCTTTTTCTGTCTCCAGAAACATCTTAGTAATAGAAATACCGGCGTTGTTCACGAGCATGTCTATTTGCCCAATCTCCTCGACGACTTTCCTTGTTTCATCCCAGTCAGTTATGTCCAGTTTTATCGTGTGAATTCCAGGTACCTGACATACAGAGTTGTTAATAGTCAAGCTAATAATACTATACAGCATAACGGTAACCACAGTTTAGCAAATAAGTTCTAGTGTTATACATCAAAATGTTGTGAATCATTATATATCGATATTAAACCCATGTGACATAATAATAATTACGGGTATTTGTTCAAATGGATCAATTTAATATTACCTGCAAATTGAAATCAATTGCCTTTCAAATATTAAATTTTAGGCGCTATAAATGAATTATAATTTATAAATCATGTAGGCCTACATTGTATGTTTATTTTCACTTGTGCAGGTTCGGAGTCGCCACTAAGTTTCAGTTTGATTCGGTTCGAGAAGATTCGATGTGATTCATAAGAGAAAATTCCGTTCAAAATTCATGTTCTGCATTAATAAGTTTTGTAATCGGTTTGAGAAGATTCGGTTCAGATTGGTATTTCAAAATATTACTTTCAGACAACTCTAAGACTAGTAGGGTTGTTTTTTACCGAAACTGTTTCGGTGAAATATTGCCGAAACCAAGGGTATCGGTAAGGTTTCGGTTGTGACGAAACTTTATATAATTCCAGACACTGTTTCGGTTCGGTAAATCCATGAATTTTACCGAAACTTCTGGAGTTTCGGTATAGTTTTTGAAAAATTTCCGAGTTTCGGTATCATTTTGAATGGTTTATGGGATATTGGAGGTATAGTTTCAGGAAATATTACAGTTTCTGTAAAATTTGAGTACAGTTTCGGTACATATTCGTTTCGGTAGCACGGTTTCGGTACAGTTTCTGTAAAAATTCAAAATCCTGGTTTCGGCACAACCCTAAAGACTAGTGGCGCGTTAGAGCGAAGTCGTGCAAACAGTTTGTACGAGATTATGTCAAGATACGAGTCGAAGTCGTATAAACCTTTCGAACAGTACAGTAGTGTCGTAAGACGTTGTACTTAGAATACTGAAAGTACCGAAAGATACACATCTAACTCGTAAATACTAAGTCGTGAACTCGATCTAGAAATTTTCAATCAAATTCACGACTTGGTATTTACGAGTTGGATGTGTAGTGAACGGTTTATACGATTAATATTATACGATTTTGTATCTCGTGCAGACGGTTTGCACTTTGCACGACTTCGCTCGAACGCGCCACTAGATCTCAAGTTGTAATTAATTACGAGAAACCTCACGTGACGCAACTGGTACGTATGACTTGTGCCGAACGCACCATAAGTGTAATGTATAGTAATTTACTATTAGTACTAGACTAGTAGGCTACAATAATATTCTAAATCTAACCTCCTTTTCCAGGCTATCAAGATCCTCCTGGGTGCGACTGATCCCATAAGTGTCCGCCCCACATTTCATCAGTGCCACAGCTATGCCACGCCCAATGCCTTTACCTGCACCTGTAACCAACGCCCGCTTGCCTTGGAAATTAAATTCCATCTCAAATTGGTGAAAAACTTGAAAATAATTTGACAGAAAAGTGAGAAATACTACTTTCGATATTGGAAAAGGCAACGCCCACTTGGACTTCGTACTTTCGATTTCACCAGTTGTCATGGAAACGTGTACACAAGATGGCGGAAAAGAGAAGTTTTGAAAGATCACGAAAATGTGGTGTCTTTTCATACTAGTGCTATCTATTTCACTGTAATCATTGGTAATGGAATAATTCACAAACGTACAGATAGAAATATAACAAATCATCTGTATGAGAGCTAGAGAACTGTTCATTTTTCTGTGTAATTTTGCTTGGATAAGTAAATTCAGGCTTCTTGTTGTTATTGGTTTTTCTGCTAGTGTTATTCATGACTTCGCCATCAATTTTGATGATGGAATGGAGATAACACTAATGTTGTAATTTCCGCGTTACTCGGGAAAAGTAAACAGCGAATAATTGTGATTTTCTAAAGTATGAGTCGAAGTGTGAAAGACTTGTGTGAAAGACTTGCGTGAACTGATATGTGTGTCTCGTTTGACTTATCGGCCATCGTCTGGTGAAAGTGACTACTCAAGCGATGACAGCACATTGGCCGCTTCGTGCAGCAGTCTCTCGCTAACAGACAATAACCACAAAGGTGCGAAGAATAACATTTCTCCTGACTCGGGATGTGTAACGAACACCTCAACAGAAACACCAACACCAAATGATCCACCTAAACCGACAACATCCACAGAACACCGTAAAACCAAACGGCGTAAAAAACGTAAACAGAGATCCGTAGCTGCCATATCCCCATATAGTGACTCCCCTAGCCTCAGTAAATGTGCCGTCATACCTCCTGTAAATTCATCTCCTCACTCCAGTACCAATAGCCTGTACTCACGCGATGAAGATGAGTCTCGCAGTAAACAAACAAACTTTGATCATTTATTGACTTTCGCCGATACAACAATAATCATGTCATGGTTATCACGATCGAACGATCTTGTGTCGTACCTCAGCATATTCTGCAATCACGCTGAAAATTACGTTCGATTCGCAAAATTTTGGCTCACTGAATTTCCTGATACTAAAAAATATGAAATTTACGATCTCGAGTTTAATATTTTAGTTGATGAATTAACTTTGGCATTTTGTTCTGGTCTCACATCGAAGGATATAAGTCATACTGATTTGATGAATCTGTTACGAGCGTTGTTCAAGGAATACCCCGGTCAACTGTTGACGTCGTCAGGACATTTCCTGTTTCTGGATTACCTCGATGTGTTATCGTCTAGTCGTACTGCTGAGTATAAGAAACTGTTATCGGATGTGAGATGCTCGACCCAAAACAAACAACATGCCCAGTGGTTACTCGCGATTCGAGCCTTCTCACTCCTGAATGTGTGGAGCGCCGTCGTGAAGTTTTATATATCATTTACCAGATGTACAATACCGGCGGCTGTTTCAACAACCAGTCCTGATAAAGATAACATCCACGTTCATCACATGCTCCAAGCCATCAGGTATATATAATTATTGTTTCAAAAGTAGGCTACGCCTAGCCTATTGTTGTTGCGTCAATTATAGGGTTTAAAAATAGCTACTTTTGAGGGCTCTCACGGTGAAGTTTTCTTGTAACTTCATATCGATTCATATAAATGCTAGAGTGGCAACGATGCAGTGCGTTGGACTTCCCGCCCAGGACATAAGAATCATACTCTTGTGAGTATTTGTTACATTCTTCATGGTGTCTTTTGGCAAGGCATCTCACTCGACTCTGCCGTAGCTAGTAGTAGGTGCCAATTGTCCATTCTCCTTAATATTCTCCTTATGTGAAGTAAGCTTGTATAGATGAATCCAAACCTATGCTTACACAAACATTGAAATGAAATTCTAGGATTTATCATTTATCGTGCTGATTTACAGTAGTAAGATCTATGTACATGTAAATCACACTTCCAAAAATACGTATTGTTTACAATTTCGCAGACTAAAAACAGTAGGCTATTAATTAAAAAATATAATGGGTCATTGTGTGATTGCTGTCCTTTGTTGCGTCTGCAAGCTGAGTATGGGCATATTGATTGACATATTATAAATTGATCTATCAGACTATCGTAAAAAGACATTTGATTGATAGGGAAATCAGTGTAGAAGAAATGCGACACTTTATTACACCATAAATTTTGAGTTTCACATACTGGTACGTCTCTGACAATGTTACTATATTATAAATTCTTGTTGGATGCCAGTAACTATGTCACATTGATGTGTTAACCATTTCAGACTGGGCTACTGTCCCGTGATCAACTACCTGTTCAAGAGTGGTCGGGTCCATCCTCAGGCAACCGACAGTAACGGGAAAACGTGGATCTTTCATGCAGTCATCGGTGATAAGATGTCTGTGCTGATCTATCTCCTCACTAAGGTAGGCCATGTCTGTAGCCTATTATCTATAGGTGTATCAATCATCAATGTTATAGCCTTTTGTGTAAACTTTAGTTAATAGTTTAGGCCTACCTGGCATGTATGGCTATATCTGTCACAGGAAAAGTGCTTAAACCAGAAGACACAATTTTTTACAGAGTGTACAACATAACAGAAAATGTATAAGTGGGTAAACTATGCTTGACTTTTAAACCATTAAAATTGGTAAAAAAATGTAGGCCCTAACCTATTTTTAGTTCAATCTGAATTCAATAGAGTTTCTCAAATATAATTGCTAACAAATTTTTGAAAGCTAGCGCTAACCCTGCATACAAACCATGTATACATATTCTGGCTGCCTTATAAAGCTATGCAGACAACCAATGTCCCGATGTCATTGTAAAAGTAGATTTACACGAGGAAAACGTCGTAAAATTATCAAAAAACCACCACCATATTTGTGACAACTGACAAATTCATTGGATTGTGATAAAATAAGACAGTGACACTCATCATGTTCATATTCCCTACCATTCATTCCATTACCATAGCAGCGACAAGATCATCTATCATCCAGTATACTGTACAGTACATAATACAGATATATCACTTCAAAGCAAAATCCTGTAAATGTTTCACAGCCGTCATCCCACATCAACGAAACATCCAACACGGGTAACACCGCCCACCACGCGGCTGCCAACACTGGCAATGACAAGGCCGTCCGCCTCCTCACTCACAACCAGTTCATTGATATTGACGTGAGGAATCCTCACATAACTTGAGCATCAAGGTCAATGTCAGTTGTGTGTCCTGGGGGCATAGTGAAAAATGCTGTATTACTACGAAAAATTCATAAATATCATGCAGCAATATAATAATTTAAGAAATTAATGCTGTTTTAATATGTTATAGTTGCTTAGTTGGATCAATAAGAAATGGTTTGAATGTCATATTTAATTCATTCTGTATTCACATCAGACATACCAATATATTTGGAGGCTTTGGAAATGCATTCTACAGTTAGCGAGTTACGAGGGAACACCAGAAAAGCAGCAAAAATGCCACGGCTGAGGCGAATTCAAGACACCCAGTCGGAGATATTTTATGATTGTTGGGCATCCACACTGTTTGCTTTTATACCACTGCATGTTGAATCGTTGGTATAATATCTGGTAATAATGTAATCATTGAAGATTCTCTTTTCAAACATTCCCTGTGTGCATGCTAATCATATTCCATGTGGAAAATTGTAGCTCATATGATCATATCTATCTGAATCACCACTTCTACTCTTATTTATCATAGATAAGGTACACTACTAGTCTACTATTGTACATATTTTGCAGGGTACGAGTTATCGTGTCCAGCCACAGCGAGTTTCACACGGCGGTGTCTAGCCAGCTCTCTGCGCAGTCGGGTTAGTAGTCAGTTATTGGCAACACAGGATTAGATAGCCAAATTTGTGTTATTTATTGCTCCTGATTCCTGAATGTGTAAATCCAATGGGTTTAATTTCCTGTGATGATATCCCTTGGCTTACAACAAAATGTCTTTCATATTGATCTTGCTCTTGCACAATAAATGGTTTAGTGTGCAAAAACGCAAAAAATGAGTCTACAGAAATAGCCTATCATATGGCAATACAAATTGAGGATTGTAAAACTCAGAATCTTGTCCTGTGACTCAAGTAGGAGTAGGAACCTTGAAAATTTAATTTAATTGGATCTCATATTGTGTACTCGCCGAAATCAGGATATAAAAACAATCTGAATTTTTTTTTGAATATTTTCGTCATCAACCATTGACTCAAATGAGAAATGATAAGGAACGAGGATGTGACCAACAGATTCCCTACGCAGTGACATTCCCAATAAAGTATACAGTGTTTTATTGTATTGGTCAACCCCACAGAATGGATACATACATGGCCAACATTACTCTTGCATGTCACTGTATTGATGTCTATACCACAGAATGCATACATGGCCAACCTGATAGTAGGAGGCTATGACGCGGACACAGGCCCTTCCATATTCTACATGGACTACCTGGCCTCACTCAACCAACTTCCATTCGCCATCCATGGATATGGCTCGTTCTTTGGCCTCAGCATCATGGACAGGCTTTATAGAAATGGTGAGATTATATCTATTTCATAATATATTATTATGTCTGTATTATTTATTTTGTTGATGAAACTTGTAAAACATCATACCATCATGGAAAGAAACATCAATTCATGGAAAAATTTTTAGCTCCATACTTCTTAATAATGTAATATTAAATTTCACTTGAAAAAATCCATACCGTGACCGCCTGATTCCAAGTCTGATGCACTATCACTGAGCTATAGAGGCCCGACTTCTACAGAAAAATCATCTATGTAACGTGTAAGCTATGGTAAAGTAGGCTACCCACATTATCATAATAGAGTCCACTCTCAATCACTTGCACTAGCTACCAAGATACTAGTTGCCTTTATCCTTTATGACCAACCTTATGGATAAATTTGTGTAATACCATCAAACCTTGCCTTTATGACATTATTTACTTATTAACTTTGTGTATTGTGCAGATTTGAGTCAAGATGACGCTGTGCGACTGGTCACTGCGACCATCAAAGAGGTGAGAGAATTCACTTACAAAGCGTAGCACAATTTTGTAGTGTCTTATAATAAAGTGTTTTATTGCTGAGTGGGATGTGACCACATCCTAGTGCGACTCATTTCAAGAGAGCGTTACAAGAGCGTTTCAAGAGTTCATTTTAGCATCTGAACTAATCGAGATCAGTAGTGGTAAGTTTCTTGCCAAAAGGAATGGTAATTGGTAACATGGGAAAAAGTTTTGTCAAGCTTGAACCTGTGTAGATCACAAAGAAACGGGGATACTTTTGGGTGCTATAAAAAGTAATCTTGAAATTGGCGACGTTTTAGGATATCTCAATCCGTAAAATCTCGACTTTGTCAATGAATGGAAGTTTAACACTTTACCAATTGAGTTGGAACCTCTCTCATAATGATATGTAGTCCATGTATATCGCTGATATCGATGCAAGACCAGGTACCTCAATTATTGGCAAAATCAATTTTTTTTGCGTTAAAAGGCACGGACCTCTAGTCCAAAGTTCTATAAATGCCCAAACAACAGGAAACAAACTTCTTGACTTTCAGTTTCGTTTTTAAAATTATGCATTATTTTGTTAAAAAACCACGTAGGTACCTTAACTAGCTTTCTTGACATAGTACTAAAACATATGTGAACAAACCACGTACCTCTGCTAGAGGTATGCGGTTTGTACGTGGTTCAGTAAAATTGCGTTTATGAAGAAAACAAATTCAATATGGCGGATGAGGTACGTGGTCTTGCATCGATACCGCTATGAAAATGTCTTGTCATCAACCTTTCAGCCTTTAACACCCACATCAGTGGTATATAACATCCTGGCATAAAATGATAGTGTGCCCTCCACGCGATCCCCCTCCCACATGCCCGTGTTTGTGATATGTCCCCTACAGTTAGTGAAATGTTTTATTGATATCTCTGCGTTCGACAAACCATTCTCCGGGCAATGATACTGTGTAGAATAAACTTTCTGTGTTGCCCAAACTCTGCACCCTTCAACATATACTGTATGTGTTGTCCACCCCACAGATTGGAAAGCGCCTCATCAACCTACCAGCCTTCAAGGTGCATATTATTGACACGCACACTGTGACACACCATGCCCATACCCTCTCTCTAGCCTCATGATGTATGTATTATACACCCCACAGATAAGCGCCTCATCATCAATCTACCAGCCTTCAAGATCCACATCATTGACAAAGACCGTCCTGACGGCTGACACACAATGATACTATACCCCCCTCTCCCCATACACACACTTATATGTGTCACGTCACGTGTTATCCACCCCACAGATAGGAAAGCGCCTCATCATCAACCTCCCAGCCTTCAATTTGCATATTATTGACCAGGGTTGGCATAAGAGCCGGTTGATTGAGTAAAAGCCGGCCGGCCGGCTTTTACTGGCTTTAACTGGCTTTTACTGGCTTTTTAAAATTTGATAACATTATCTACTATTTATTCCTTTCAAGCTCTAGAAATTTAGTTGTATTGCTCAAGTACATACTCTTTTCTTCATTTTCTACAATTTAGATGCCATTTCAATATTTATTTTGTGTCAATAATATCAATATTATTA
>WNLI01134406.1:0-10210 GCA_025802215.1 Wirenia argentea
TGTTATAATCTACCAAAAAAACCTAGGGTGACACGAAGACATTCAATGGCAACAGATTCTTCTCAGCTGGAGGATCAAGTTTCATATAGCCTATGACTTGGACTGAGAAAAAGGTGCGCACAACGTTTTCCCAGCTCACACAGATAACAAAATACATCAGGTGATTTGTGATGAACCAATTTGGTTAATTATGACTTTTAATTAGGACTATCCTCATTAGCCCATAATTCCCCTCGTGATTGTGGGCTATAGGCTACATGAGATACGAGCAGACGACATTTCGAACGACTGCATCTTTCGCGCCTAAATCACACGGCTACAATACACGCGATTTCATTGGCGTATAAACCAAAGCGGAAACGATACATGACTTTTGACTGGTCGGACAAGGCAGGTGGCCCGAAAGAAATATCCACAGAGAGACGCGCAGATCGATCGATCGTGCGTAAACAATAGTTCGGGAGCTGAGCACTTGATTTTCACCAATGTGTGAAATTGGTTATACTTCCTATAGCAAAATTTGATTTAACGTTTTCTTCTTTTCTTGTCAGTAAATTGGATTATAATGTTGTCATAGTGAACTTATAAATATCTGAATAGTATTAATATTGGTCAATAATATTTATTCTACATTTGATGATCATTGATTAGGCTACTACTGCATTAATTATTATTGACAATAATAATTATACACAGTATATTAATTAGAAGAATTTATCACTAACATAATGTAGCTAGCTATTTCCATACCAGCATAAAGTGTGGACGAGTAGGCGGTTCAGTTTGCATACTACCCGTATCGAAGACCCATTTAAACCACCCCCTAGCCGAGTTAAAGTGAGAAATCGCCGCGGGCTATTCATTTCCTATTCACCAAGGGTGCGTGGTATAGGCCGTAGTAAACATAGATTGGGCCCCACGATAACGCTACGTTAACATTGAACTTTCAGTACAGTTTGAGTTTGCGTTATCGCCTTCATACTGTGGACATGTACTAACGATCTGGAATTTTGGACTGTATTCTGGACTATTGGACTGCATTTTGAGATAAACTGATTCAGGACTTTTACTACGATGGAGTATGCTGGGATTTTAACCGGATGAACTTCACATAACTCACTTCTCAAAATGTATCCCAGGTAAGATTTTATGATTTTGTTACGTCGTATTCTTACAATAATAATTGTTCAGTATGATATTGGAATTTGATAATAGTACGAATATAAATAAATGATTATTTACTCTACGTACTGTGTGTTGGTAGTAACTTTAAATATAAGAGACGGTACACTAGACTACAATAGATGAATTACAGTGCACTTAAAGTTTACTAGTTTCGCAAAATTCCCATAATTCTATTAGTACCTTCACATCTAACGAGACTATACGGCCTAGGCATATTCCATTTGTTAGCACATGTTATTTAAACTCGTGTACATTGCGCACTGCAAGTACTACCCAACATCATTTGAAATGAAGAATCATCTGGTCACTACGGAAACACTGTCAAATCAGATTTATCTTGCTCACAAACGTGAGGTCATCGTGACATTTGTTTACATTTCCCTTCCTAAAGTACCAACACATGGTGTCAGAATGGGAGAAAGTTCGAAGTGAGAGTTTGCAGTACTAAAACTAACATTTGCATCCACGGAACCGTGAAAACTGGCTATAAAAGTGGAAATTTAACTACAAGAAACGCCATAAAATTCGGTCCATTAAACTCGAGAGGTTGGAGGTCATAACATCATAAGATGGCAATAATGATGTGATACAAATAGCAAATACCATTGTATAGAGAGAGAGAGTATTAATGGGACATTCCGAAATCTGTGATATAGACTTTTAACAGAAAGTCGACGAATCTGTGAACCTCTAATCCTCTGGTTTGATCGAGGATTTATTTGGTTTACATATCGACTTATTTGCCGCGTTCACAACTAGTGAATTGTATAGATACTTGATGTGCAAATATTAATCTCTGAAGTATTTGAATTTGCACATGATACTGTTACTAGTGTGTGTACTGTGAGAGTATACAATCACGATACATATCATAATACTGTGTAAGTTTGTAGACGTGTAGTTGGCTATAATGTAGCTTACTTATTTGTTTACATATACATTATGATATATACATATTACTCTACTGTCTGTCGCAAAATATAGCATTGCTAAACAATAACAATACTATAATCAAAATACTAAATTCTAAACACTAAAGGTCACATTACTTTCGTTACACGTGTTTCAACTCACAAGTACATAGTACTGTATCTAATTTAAATTCCAAAACAAATAATACATTTCATAATATTAAACAAACAACAACAAACACCACAATATCGAGGTCAGACTGTACAGCTGGACGTGTGTTGTCATGACAACGATACCTTGTCAATACAAGACAGGTGGCGTGTTATCAGTTCCTGATCTGCCTGTGCTGTGTTCAGTGTGTTGCGCTATGTGTGGTGCCACAGTTGGTCATTCTTGCTTAATTAATGCCAACTGGGACAAGAAATTATCTTCGAGATAATTATTGTCCATTACGACGGGGACAAAGTTCTTGCTAGGTTTCTAACAAAATTGGCATGTTTCTTTAAATTGGTTACACATTTAGGCAACAAGCATCGAGACATTTCTAGATCGATGCAATTTATGCAAAAATTGATCGTCAGTGATTGTGGAAGTACGGGTTTGAACTTTGGAGGATGTTCTATTCTGTTCTCGAATTGTTTAATATTAAGAAGTTTATAAAATTAATGTGTCAAAAGTTCAAAACATTGGCTTTGTCACTGAGTCACTCTTTGTGACAAGAACGTGTTAGACTACTGTTACACATTCTAGCTATATTGGCCTTCTATGATTGTATCGGAATTATGATGACACTGACACTATGATAAAAGACATTCATCGCAACATTTGAGTGAGTCACAAAGTGGTTTCAGATTAAATTTAAGATGACAGATGTTTCAAGTGTATGATGTTTAATAATATGCAAGTTTTTATGGCCTTGAGATTTTCAAGTAGAAAGTGTTCAATTTATTATGTGTGCATTACGTTGATTTCGTACATTACACAGGTCTAAAATATAATTTGTGTCTAAAAATACATTAGCCTACATATTAATATGCATTGTGATTTTACAACTTTACGATCATTCATAATTATTGCAGTCAAACATAAACTAGTAGTCAGTCAAACATAGAAAATGCAAATTTTATTTTGCGTTGGTTGTGTTATCCTTATTATATTGCATTCAGCGATTAAAATTCACTGCAGAATATTGTAATTTATGTTAATAAATTCTAAACAAATAAAGTTCAAATTAAGTCCTATAGCTAGACAACGTAGGTCTACTCAGTATTTGCCGTTTTGCATGCATGGACAAACATCATTTTATAATGATGTACATGAGCTGAATTAATAAAATTTAAATCAATGTCCAATCAAGTAATTGAGTTTGTGTAGGCTATAGTGTATAATGTATACCCACCAACGCGATTTTCCCAAATTCCACCAAATACACAATTTGTTGTGTGCAGGTGTTGCAAGGACTTGCCACATAACCCAGGTACTTTGTGATAAACGTTACATGTTAGTGCTTACATCAAGACTAATTGATGTTTCTCCAAAGGGACATGTGATTTGTCGCCATGTTTGCGACGCCATTTTGTTCTCTATTTACTAGAGACAACCAACGACAGAGAACCATTGAACAACACATTAAGCCCGGGGCGTTCGCGATTACGTTAGAAATACCTCAGGATGGATTAAAAGGTGTTCCTATGTTATTGAATGCATCGCATGTAATCCACAAAAGATAACAAAATTCAAACAGGGATTTTGTAGAATTAAGTAATGAAGTGCATGTAGTTGTTTTCCTATAATCTTTTGATCTTTTCCGCAAATTAATTGGTTACAAAATTAATCCAGAATATACAGTATTCGCATTTGGAAGGACATCACTATAGGATTTCCATGACTTCCATCTTTGTATGTATACGGGATTTGAAGATAGTTTAAAATACGTGTAGGTTAACTAGTTTTGGAATTGAATACGATACGAGCTTGGAAAATATTTAGTTGCCTTAGATATTTCTCATTAAAATACGGGAATAAACCCAGTCATGGTTTCTAAAGAATTATGACCGGAATAATGTACATGGTCCAGCAGGTCCACTCAACACTATCACAATGAAATTCGCCAAATTATATGATGTGTCACGTAGGGTCAAGTGCTTATACAAGTGGCCCCTCCGCAAGAATTTGCGAGTGTGATTTTACATAAGTGTAAGGATTTAGTGTCAAACTCTATGATAATCATTAATCACTGTACACCACAATATCCACACCAATCACGAATTATCATCGTTGGTCCATAAACCGTGATATGGGTGGAGAATAATAATTACGCGTGCTTGCCCATCCATGGTCACTGCTGCATGCCATTCAACTAAAATATGGTATGATTTGGTACACGGGAAACTTCGAAACAGGGCCCATGGTAGATAACATCATGCTTTCGAATTCGATGGATCGTGGGACTGGCATGATTCACAACATGGAGTGTTATACTGTGGTATCTAGTACATAGTACATCGTTCTTTATACCAGATAGAAATCGATGAGTAGATAACACAATTTAATAAACCATGGTGAATCCTATATACGGCAGATACAACACGACGAGCGATATCCGGCTACAATCCGCTACATTACTCTTTTACGCACTTCATCAAAGTTAACGCCATTTACGCTGCAACAGACTGCCTAATGGCCTCGACAATGCACCAGCATCTTTCCAAACGCGCAGCATTCCAAGATGGCCGCTGTATTACAGTACAGACCAGCCCACAGAGTATTCTAACAGCACGTGCCATTGGTACAGTCAGTCTAATCCATTCTGTTGGAAGATGGTCTTATCCTTGAAATCTGACACTGACTCATCAGGACTACATGAGCTTCCCGTGGAGTGACAGGACTCGGACTTACAATCTGACATGATTGGCCCTGATTGCATCTACATCCCTTGGTCAAAATAGAATTAACTTGCTAATTCGATGCGTCTGGTCTTTATTGGGGTGTATTCGCGAATTTCGTCACGTGATACTACGTAGTATATAGTTCTCGAATACTAGTAAGATTGGTAACTGGTGTGTTCTTCGCTGATGTAGTAGGTTCAACTTCACATGAAAATGAATCCTGAAATTGTGCATGCATTGTACACCAATTTTAGTGATAAATGGCCAGGTCGTCTGATTTCAGTTTGAAACAGACAATGGTTGTAAAGCGAATACTCCTTACGAGAGAAACGTGCTAGACTTGGTTTATTCTCCACAAACAGAGAGACCAGATGAGCCAACGTTTACTTTACAGCCACAACAACCTATACCTTTGCTCGTTCTCACCTTTCAGTTTGTACGCATACAATACAGGCCAATATAATACACTGAAAATGAAAGGAAATTGACACAGAGTACACCACTTTGAAAAGACACTTAAAATTCAAGCTATTAATTTCGACCTATACACCCTACTCACCTAGTCATTGAATTCCGCCAAGAAATGATCAGGAAAACAGACGTTTATAACAACGTTATCAACGGATGACAATAAGCTGTGACATAACTCCCTCTTCGAAAAAACACGGCGCCCCTACCACATTCGGTGCGTTGCGTCAGTACCGGTGGGGTAAGAGTTACTCGATCATTCCGACACAATAGTGCGACAGCCAAGACAAAACGAGACAAACAAGAAGATTTTCAGAGGCGAGAGGAGGTTACGTTATGTGAGGAAGAATAACCGAAGATGTAAAGAAAATACGATAGCACTACTACCTTTCCCTCTTTAATTCCGAATTTGTGGTTGTGTAATTTTATTCTTCGTGTGCGCTGCAACAGAAAGTTAAAGAAGCGGTTTTCGGAAATTAATTACAGGATCTAGGTCGGATTTACAGTTATAGTGCTTTAACTATTTTCTGTTACATCAACTTGAGATTTCGTGTTCTTTCGTTGTGAAACGTAAAATTAAATGGATTTGACGAAAGGAAACAAAGTGACTTTTTCTGTTCACGTAGATGCATTGGTTTTCGTAGCTTGCAGCTATTGTTGTTTGAATTTCTTGCTTCGAGGATCGTGACAGTGATATGACTATCTTAATCAGTATCGCTTGCGTCTCGACACGCGAGCCTAGAGGGTAATCAATTATTATAGTCTGATCTAAGATTCTATGTTCAGAAATAATTAATTCAGTCATCACCTCTGACAGAATGTCAGCAATGTTAATGTGTATCTGAAGCAATCTCACACTTGACCATTAGAATGGACGACGCTCAGTTATGTGCAGCTGATGGCCGAAACTTCAAGTGGACATTGTCCAGTATTCAGAAACAAGTGTTGAAAGTCTTCTGCTAATGACGATGTGTGCAAGACATCTTGTTGACAAGCCCAAGACATTGTGCCACACAAAGGCAATCAAATGTGACATGCGTGGTATATTGTGACACTCTTGTGCGAACACTGGAACTGACATGCGATGCATCATTAGTTAGAGACAAGACAGAAGGTCTGATAAAGTGATGGTGATGAGCGATGAATGACGAACAGCACAATGGAACTAGGAACGACATAGCAAATTACAATTTACTGTGATTTGCTTCAAGGCATTCTTCGTGAGGTGTCGGCAGTAGAATGTCCTTGTTGGATTTGGTGTTGATTCGGGTGCTGACATAAACGTAATAATTTAACACACCAGCCTATATAGATTATAGACAAAATTGGAGATGGGCCACATTGGACATACACATTAATTGAACTGGCTAACGTAATATGAATTTGAGAGCCGATGTTGTGAGATATCAAACATGAATGTATCAACGTGTATACGTATACAATGATGTCTTAGTACACATTCAGTAGCAGCTGAATATTTGGACCGAGAAATTCGACATCATTTTATGGCTCTATTGATTTGCTCGTTCGATAAATTATGGTAAACGTTTATAAATACATACAACACGACTTAACCAAAGTTCATTATATTTTCCTAGTAATTTGAATTTTAAAACAGGGTAATAAATCCCAGACTTCTTCCAAGACACGAGACTTCAACAAAGGATTAGAGAGACTCCTTGAATAATGATGGGGATTTACGAATGATGGGCGACCATTTATAATGTAATCATTACCTATCCTTGAGTTAAATACCCAGGCCTGCCAGGATAGTGTGGTGAAAGGGGCGAAAGTTGGAGGCTTTGTGGTCGAGGTACTTACTCAGTACTTAGTGGTTCCATTCGGCCTGAACGGAGCTCCCCGCAGCTACGAGACGTGGTGGTAATTTTACGTTTTTGTGGATAATTGCTGCTGGTTTTACGTAACTGTGAACTAATGTTGGGCCCTGATTCGTGGATGGGTATACCGATGTATAGATGTGTTTTGTAACATTGCGAGGTTATACGCATGTCCCCAGGCTAAATACTTAATACAGGGGTATACGCAACGTGTATGTGGTTACGAAAGTGTCATTTGGTTTTGAGAATCGTTGGATTATATACGTTGGATTATACTTCTGCAAAGGATCGGATATGGATTTTTCATTCGACACAGTTTTTGGTATGTTATAGATTATATAATTTTAATATATTTAGGTAGGCCCCATTCCTACAATTCTACATTTCAGAATTATTGATAGTGTACACGACTTGTATAGTGACAATCGTGACATACGTATTACGTATGCACCTCTATCTAAAAATTGATTTGGTAACTTAGTTTGGATAGTGGATACTCTTGATAAATGATCATCGTACCATTGGAGTACTCCAGAACTTCCAAGACATGACTCGCCAGTCTCCAATTATTACAGATTACAAGTTCCAACTCCCCAAAGCCCAGTCTAATCTTTCACGTGCCTTTCATTTACCTCAAGGCCCAAGGAGATGGATTTCTTATGTTTGTTATCATTCGATCACCAGTCATGATTGCAGCTTTAATCCCACCACAGGGAGCCAGACGAAAATTAATTAATTTTGTAATTGAATGGTAGCTGTACATTAGTTGTGTGGTTCTTACAAGTACGAAATTGAATGTAGGATCTACTACGGATAACGTCCAAAGGATGCAGATTATAACACGAACCTCAACATCGTCTTATTGTGATGCAGTTTACGTGGTTTTTGCATAAAACCCGTCTCAACTATTTAACATTTTGTCTACAGCAGGCTATTGGTTCTATTCGCTGTTTAATGACTTTAAGCTTCCAACATTGTTTGACCAACAATTCAATGGGCTGATGCAGAGAAGATCTAGCTTGATATAAGAAGATCATTAATATGGTGTAGAAATTGTAATCCGATAAACATCTTCATCTAGATTTGTTATATAGGCCTATTGTCTGAGCTAATCTTTAAGATTTTCTATTAACATGTCTCGAAGAGTGTAACTTCTTTTCCGTCTATAGATCGCCATCATCGCCTATTCTATCTTCATCGGATACCGTATGCACTAGGTACGGTAGGCATATTCCTCGGTATGTAGCCTACAGCGTACTATTGTGTATGTGGTCTATATCAGGATTCTGTAGAAGTTTTTTTTTCACGTACTTGTAACTGTTGTATCATGGTATAATTTTGGGTGAATATGCATATTGATTTCGTACAAAAGTAGCCTACAATAGACTTGGGCCTGCAATACTTTAGTTAGACTAAACTCTTACAGGCCTAACACGTGACATTTATTAATTGTAGACTAATTTAATAATAATTATCATTAAAATTAGATCGAGATTGTTCATAAATCGAAGTGAAATGATAGGCGAGTCCTCCTACCCCTAGGTCTGTAATATAACTATAGCGATTTACTATTAAATTGTGCTTATTTGAATAGGCAACTATATGAACTCAGACGAGGTTGATACCAAAGTGACAAAAATAATTATAGAGTAGGTCAGTAAATGCATAAATGACTGCCCTAGAATCCACGGGATATGTAATTATGGGCAGGTATTTTACAGTATTTGATGGATAACCATAACAAGCAGACTTTTTGATCGTTTTGTAATTCCCATCAGTGTTGTAAGCGGTCTGAAAGCTATTAATAATGTCACAACGCCTGTCCGCCCCTCCACATCATGACATTCAAAAATGATCATGAACAAAATGGGGTATACCGCTTTTGGTTCACACTGATAAAAATAGCGCGTAAAAAAGTCGTCTGCAAAAACAAAATGTCGTCTGCTTGCAAAGTTGTGAACAGTCAACAAAAACTCAAAATGGAATGAAGAGTAAAATCTACTGAGCTTTTAGGTAGTTGATTACCCGTATAACAGTTTCCTCATGATGGCAAGCCTGGATGTATTTCTGAATACAGGATATTTTGTGACTATAACTGACTAGGCTATAGATTGTTTTTACATGACGTCACGCACTCATTTCCCGTAACTGTACGTACATTGCGAATTTGCGACTAGTCAATCGGTAGGCCTAATTTTCCCCGCAATATTTCCACTTCCGGAAACCGGTACTGCTCAGAAATTTCCTCGGGATTTCGCTGTTTCCGCTCTGTTGACAACTTGACAATGAGAGAACGGTCTAGGCTAGACCAATTTTTCACTGTCACGTGACTGATGGGCGATGGCTGACAGTGACAGCTTAGAAGGTGACGCCGAATTCTGAGGAAATACACGAAATTAATTTTTTTAGGATTTGCGTAAGTAGATATTTGGCGTTCACAATGCATTGTGGGATGTTGTTGACTTGTATTAGGCCTGAGTTCGCCTGACTAGTGACTAAAAAAAACTTCGATCATGGATGCCGGGATTGCCGACATGGCCTGTGAGAGTGCGTGACGTGACGTCATCTAAAAAGTCGTGAATTGCGTGCGAACAAAAAGGAAGCTGGATTAGGATTTTGTGCTATGCCTTTACTATATTAAATAATTGTAAAGCACTTTAAATATAATAACTAGAAAATCTAGCAAAGCTAGAAAGGCTGAATTTTTTGTATTTTTTTAGGTTTTTTGGGGAAAAAATGATGTTGAAAAATTTTTCTAAGTTTTTTAAGAACATTTTATGTTGAAAAATTTGCTAAATTTTTTGAAAAAAATTGTTGAAAAAATTTGCTAAATTTAAAATATTATGAGATTTGACCTATATTTAGGGATTTAGTGACCTAGTTGCTTGATCTACAAAACTTTTATCAAATCAGGACTAT
>WNLI01134517.1:0-10208 GCA_025802215.1 Wirenia argentea
GACGGACGGAAGGACGGACGACGGACAAAATCGGATTGGAATAGCTTACCGGAGCATTCGCTCAGGTAAGCTAAAAAGCAATTCCTTCGTAACCTACAGTACTAAACTGAACAATGCAATGCATTCAGCCGAAGCCACACTGCACCACCTTGTCCATCGCAAGTTACTTTCCGACTTTCCCACGCGGCTGGTACATGGAGTAAAGTCCACCTAAATTTAATTTCTGGGTTAAAAAAAACGACGGCATATGTGGGGATTGAACCGCCTAGGATCGTGATTGGTTTATCGGCGTACCAGCGACTTAGACCATTCGGGCACCGCGCCCCATGAAGATAGAGTACTACTTTAAAAAGAAGTTGCTAGGAAATAGTGTAATCACTAACTGTCCGCCATGAGGCAGGTCGAGGCCCATGAGGCGGTCATGTGGTGCCATGAGGGCCGTGTAGGCAGCAAAGTTAGCCGGGCTACCCGAGTACGGTTGCACGTTGACGCCCCATTTTTCTGGGTCCAATCGGAACGTCTCCAGAGCTCGTTTCTGGCAGAGAAGCTCGATCTTATCGATCACGATGTTGCCTCCATAATACCTGAAGATAGAACGAATGTTACAGTACAAGTAAATTACATGTGCAGGGAACCCTCCCCTATCCGCCTCCTCTATCCTTCGCCAACCTCACCTAACGCCACAGCACTTACAATCCCATAATTCCCATTTCTTTATATTATTATAATTTTATTACCTCACTTTATCCACTACCTCACCTACCGGCAAATATTTGGCTTGTCACAGGTATGGCGGGTTCAATGTACAGTATATCCTAAATAGAGTTATAATGTCGAGCGTTTTACCCATTTGACTGACTATATATGATCAATCGATCACTCAAGGAGTGAAACGTATACTTACATGCACAATAGAATGGCAGCAATATCTAGAGCATGGCACATTCAAGCTATGAAGAGTTACAGTCTAAAGTGTTGGTGGCAAAATTGGAGTGCTCTGAGAAATCCACTGGATGTGGGGCTGTGGGCAGGATTTTTCCATCTTCCACGACACGGAGGCAGAGGGAAGAATCCAGTAGAATTCCAACGAAATCTACCCACTCCCCAGATGCTCAATTTAGCTACTGAACTAACTGATGAAGGCAGGCATGGGTAAATTCCTTGCCCAGCAGAATTGCAGTCACAGGAAAATGCAAATACTGTGGCACAGGCTTGAACCCGGGACCCTGAGATCTCAAAGCGAGCAGTCGAGCACTGCCACTAAGTTATCGCCCCTATAGAATAGGTGATGAATAGATACATCCATCTTGGAAGTGACATTCACTCTCTTTTTTGGCAAGCTACACAGTGAATGGTACGCTAGTAGTAAAACAAATATCTGCAATGATTAATATTACGATCAAAAGCCATTAAATGATAGGTCAAATATTTCTTTTATCAAACTTGGCAACCTAGCAAGCTTCTCAGTGGAGTTCTATTATATCGCAATCTCGCAGCATGACATTTACGTAGGAAAAATGTTTGTGGCTAACAAATATAAAGTAGAATTATTCAGATGTAAGCCTGTCATGTTGAAGAATAACTGGTTCGCCAACAAGTCTCTGCATGCACAAAAGTGTGACTGATATACACTAACCTGGCATTGGGGTATCCCTCGGCGTATTTGTTAGTGAGACACGAACCCACACACTCCAATACGGCTCTGCTTGTAAAATTCTGGAAAATAAAAATTTAACGTATTAAAACTGTATGTGTACATAATGTAAGCAAAAATGCACAGAAACGTTTGAAAATTACAATTTTGTCGGCGGGTATACTCAACAAATGTTGGATAATGATATGCATGTATCTGTATCAAACTGCTATAACTGGTTTAGGGTCCTTCACATGATACCGTAAGGTGCCATATTCTCAACCTCACCTTGCATACAGACCCTGAGGCATGTTAAAGATCATGTACGTACTACGTAGGGTAAAAAGAGGTCAGGCAGAGCATTTAACCTATTTTCTTTTGTTTTTCCCCATCACCCTTTTTATTTTCACGTAACTGTATGAGCAGGGAAATGGCCGCACACTGCACAGGGTGCATGTTGTACTAAATTGCCTGCAGTCTACATGCTACACCAAGTGTGGTCATGTTCAGCAATGAACAAAACGCTTATGATATCATCTGACATAACACCATCATCTAGTACAGGTTATTAATTGTATATTTTAGTGCAACCTATAAGAATAATGTATTATTTTCAAGTTGAGTAAGCTCACCTCTGAAGCAATGAGTTCCAAGCCCTCGACCTGACGCCGTTTCTCCTGTCTAAGTAGGTCATTCATTTCTGGGTCAACCTGGTCCAGTGGCTCCTGACCGGTCCATACTGACCTACTTAGGCAGGTAGTCCTTGCTGCACAGTGCCGAAGTAACTGGGGATGCAAACAGTGTTACAATAAAAATATGTTATCATAGGAAAGCCAAAACCCTGTGCCATGTGTCATGTCATATGTCATGTCACTCATGTGTCACATCATTGTCAGGTCATATGTCACTGCATGTCTGGTCATGCGTCATGCCATGGCCCATGTGTTGTGTCATGTGTCGTGTTGTGTCATGTGTCGTGTCATGTCATGTGTCATGTCACCTTAGGATTAGGGTTACACCGGTCGGGATTATGCCGAAGCTATCGTGTCATGTCATGTGTCATGCCATGTGACACGCCATGTGTCATGTCACATGTCATGTCATATGTCGTGTCATGTGCCATGTCATGTGCCACACCTTGTGTCATGTCATGTGTCGTGCCATATGTCATGACATGTGTCATATCATGTGTCATGTTATGTAATGTGTCATGTCATAGATTGTATCATGTGTCGTGTCGCGCCATGTGTCGCGTCATGTCATATGTCATGTCATGTGTCATGTCATGTGTCATGTCATGTGTCATGACGTGTGTCATGTCGTGTGTCATGTCATGTGTCATGTCACGTGTCGTGTCATGTGTCGTGTCATGTCACGTGTCATGTCATGTGTCATGTCATATTTCATGTCATGTCATATCATGTGTCATGTGATATTTCATGTCATGTGTCATATCATGTGTCACGGCATGTGTCACGTCATGTGTCACGTCACGTGTCACGTCATGTGTCATGTCATGTGTCACATCATGTGCCATGTCATGTGTCACGTCACGTGTCACATCATGTGTCACATCATGTGCCATGTCATGTGTCATGTCATGTGTCATGTCATGTGTCACGTCATGTGTCGTGTCATGTGTCATGTGCCATGTCATATTATGTGTCATGTCATGTGCCATGTCATATTATGTGTCATGTCATGCGCCGTGTCATGTGTCATGTCATGTGTCATGTCATGTGTAATGTCATGTGTAATGTCATGTGTCATGTCATGTGTCATGTCATGTGTCGTGCCATGTCATATGTCATGTCATATGTCATGTCATGTGTCATGTCATGTGTCATGTCATGTGTCATGTCATGTGTCATGTCATGTGTCATGTCATGTGTCATGCCATGTGTCATGGCATGTGTCATGGCATGTGTCATGTCATGTGTCATGTCATATGTCATGTCATGTGTCATGCCATGTGTCATGTCATGTGTCATGCCATGTGACATGTCATAGCATGTGTCATGTCATGTGTCATGCCATGTGTCATGTCATGTGTCAGGTCATGTGTCATATCACGTGTCACGCCATGTGTCACGCCATGTGTCACATCATGTGTCATGTCATGTGTATCATGTCATGTGTCATGTCATGTGTGTCATGTCATGTGTGTCATGTCATGTGTCATGTCATGTGCCATATGTCATGTCATGTGTCAGGTCATGTGTCAGGTAATGTGTCAGGTAATATGTCATGACATGTGTCATGACATGTGCCATGTGTCGTGTCAGGTCATGCCACATGTCATGTGACTCATGCTGTGTGTCTCATGTCATGTGTCGAGACATGCATTGTGGCATGTGTTGTGTCATGTCATGCTCCATGTCACATGTCATGGCATGTGCCGTGTGTCATGTCACGTGTTGTATCATGTGTCGTCACTGTCGTGTCATGTGTTTGTGACAAAGCTTTTACCGATTAATATGTACCGTAGACATGCCAATGGCTGATAAAAGTTGTTTAAACCTGTCAGTTAGGCTACTGTTATCTTTGGCTACCTTTGCATGAGTGGCCAAAGCGTGCCGTAGCGCCATTTCCAGACTTGAGTATTCACCAAATAATTATTATCCACGTATTTTAGCTAGAAATGTCAGTTTTCTGTAGATTTATGAGCAGTTTTCGACTTTTTCTTGGTTATCTTATCAAATTTGACAGCAACTGTCAAAGGGTCAAGGTCGATGTGTACATACAAGATAGTAAATCAAGAATTTTATTACACGTCTCCAACCAGCGTTTACAAAATCCTATATAATCCACTAAACACAAAAAGAAACCCACACCTAAGATCAATGTTCTGTTTTGTATACACATATAGCCACAAAACTCTAATGAGATGAGAACATGTGTATTGCCCTGCCCTGTTGGGTGTGAATACGCAAGGGAGATAACTGGACACTGAATTATTTAAATTGAACTTTCATGTGTGTAGCTCACTAGCTCTAGGTTTAAAATATACAGCTATACGGGCCTTATGGCGAGTTAAACGGTGAGAGGCAGACTCAGGCAGTGTGTAAGAGGTATAGGTTCAACGCTGATATAAATTGGTTATTGCATTTTCACTCAGTGTTCAATACGCAATAATATTGTCACTCAGGCGACTGTATTCCCACTCGACTGCACCTTGTGGCAATATAATGAACTTTATGACAATGTTATTCTGTGTTGAGCAATTATCACTCAAACATGCAATAACTAATACGAGACATTGTTGAATATACATTTAACAAAATTCATACCATTCAGACAAAATATACAATATGATCAAATCTATAGTGGGTGTACATTTCTTTTTTTGATCAGCATACTTCAAAAGTTCATGCTTTACCACTACTATATTATAGTATCATACAAACCATAAAGGAAAATTTGTATAAATATTGATATTTTATTTATAATTGATAACAATGAAGATAATCTTGATGTCGTGCGTTTCGTTTTAGAAAAGTACTATTATATATAATAATATATATAATACAATATTTACAATACACATTACAAATTATTGTTTGTGAAAACAACCATTGTTATACAGCATAATATTTTATGGAGATCACACAAAATGTCATCACTATAATAGTAGGGATACAAACACTGTGTAACAGATACATTTATCATAAATTACAGGATAATATATACGATTTTTGATAATACATGGCTTAAATGCCTAGAGACCGAAATAATGACCCGAGTGCGAATGAGGGTTATTGTTGATGGTCGAGAGCATTTACGCTGTGTATTCTCGAAAAACTTATATCTTATCCTGTTTATTAAATGGTGTCCCAAATAGTGAGTAGATTCACTTGTTTAAACCTTAAACCTAATTGTAGAGCAAAGAATGTTACCAGTTTACATTAAATTCTTCAAACTTTGTTACTTTTGTACATTGATTGGTACTAAAAAATAAAATATGACGTAAATTTACCAATAATTATTACTATTATAAAAGGCGTGTATCCGCAGGGCATTACGGATGTCTCCGCGGGGCATTACGGATGTCTCCGCAGGGCATTACAGATGTCTCCGCAGGGCATTACGGATGTCTCTGCGGGGCATTACAGATGTCTCCGCAGGGCATTACGGATGTCTCCGCAGGCCGGCATTAAGGATGTCTCCGCGGGGCATTACGAGAAATAGTGCCCGTTGATCTGATTATGGCTTCTGATCGGTTATGACGTGGACAGTGGACACTGGACAATTATGTAAAATAAATTCACAACCATTTACTAAAGAGTAATAAACTTTAAATTGTTTTATATTATAAGGCCTACTTGCAATTTTACAATACCAGTATGAATCTATAGTCCTCAATTCATAAAAAAGTATAAACATAATTGTATAAATAATTGTTGTAGAATTTCACATAATTTTACATTGACAATAATGTTTTACTATTTATATCCAATAATAATTAGACTACTATTCATATTTCATACTCATGATTATATTGTTTTTTTGTAATTTTGTGCACAATTGTTTCATAGTTATTTTCACATAATTATCATTACGGTAATTTCTCGGATATTTCAGCGGGTCTAAATTCGACACTACATACAAAAACCAAAGGAGTGAGTGCCTTTAAATATTGATAAGATTTGTTTACATGTCAGCTATATGAACTATGCATACCATAAGCAAGAAATTGATGGTATGTTACTGTACGGTTTTGTGGAATGACTAACAGCCAATATGGTATGTTTTAGATCCAATGAGTAACCCTCAAAATTAACATTAAATTGTTCGATCCATTCCATTTGTGAATAGTTTTTCACGTCTTCTTGGGAGGTTTAGGAAGTGTGCCCATGTATTTACAAATGATTGCCAGCATTACTTCGTCCGCCCCTCCACCAATCGAAATCAACCGACTGTCCCTGCAAAAACAACGTAACTTACATATTTTGATAGGATAAGTGTGTTTTGTTTTATGTCTCTCCTCTCTTCTTCCTCCCATAGAAGTGTTTTGCTATTCAATTTCAATATTGAATAACAACAGGCAGAATAAGATTTTGAGTGAGAAATAGCGCTGCTATACCACTTATTGCCAATGCTGCCTTAATTTTAAAGCTGCCAGTTGGTCTTAGTCGACATGCAAATTGTACTATGAAGAAAATTTTTTATAGATCTAGGCCTATAGTAAGTTAATGGGTCATGATGGTTGAATGGTATAAGCGCTGGTGCGTGGATAAACCGATCACGATACTAGGCGGCAACAGTGGGTTCAATCCCAACATGTGTCGCAGGAATTTCTTTTTATGGTAAGTCAACTGACCTAGAAATCTACTCATGGGCATTTCATGAGTGCACCCCATGTCGCCATAGAACTGCAGACATTCCATCAATAATGGGACAGAAAATTTGGTATCCTCAGAGATACTCGCCTGAGGAATTTACTGACAGGCATCTCCTGAGATAGCCCAGTCAGTTACGCATTGGATTTGTAATCCAGGTATCGCAGGTTCGAGTCACGACTGCAGCATTTTCCGTTTCGCCAGAAGAATTTATTGACATTGGATTTGTAATCAAAGGGTCGTGGACTCGTGGGTTCAAGTCACGACTGCCGCATTTTTGTTGATGCTTTTCAGTGTTCTGTGGGTGAGAACACAAGTCAACACATTTCCATAGCCAGGGTGCGAAATACTTTATTTTGAATATATAGCAATGCATTGCAGACCAAACTTGCATAGCAGTTCAAAATTATGAGTGCCAATTTACACTAGCCATGTACTAAAATTTTCAGATTTTGCATACCGCTTACCGCATCCCGCTTATTTCGCACCCTGTCCACAGCCTCAGTTTACCAAGCCTGCAAAAGTGGTATCGATCATATATTCGCCTTCACAGGTGGATGTGTAGGTTGTGCAACTCGGACTTACTCGGTAACCGATTACACGCAGAGGTCTATAACACAGCGCACCTCAGTGCCGATGACATCTAATTTAACAGGCAGCATATAATAAGTTAAAGGCCATGAAAAAGAATAGATTTTCTAGTAAATGCATAAATGCTCAAGTAGTCTTACAGCGTGCTACCCCATGATATGATAGATAATCTACTTGTCACTATGACAAAATATGGTTGTATATACGTAGTGAAAATTTATGATTCTGGCAATTTACATCAATCTCTGTTCTATAAACCTTACACTGAATACCAACGCGCATATCTATACAGTTTCGATTTGTCGCCCATTGAAATCAAAGTGATTTAAAATGGACAGTGCGATTTCGTTGGTTGATTACTGACCGATATCGCGATTTCGTTGGTTGCTTATTGATCGCTAGTTTATGTACGTACACGACATACCGAAATAGTATAGATGTGCGGTGTTATTTGGCCGTAAGGTTTATAGAACCGAGAACGATGTAAATTGCCTGAATTATACATTTTCGCGAGTAGCCATAAAGTACCATGGTGTCAAGTAGATTATCTCTCATATTATGACGGTAGTATACTGTAAGACTACTTGAACATTTATGCATTTAATAGTAGATACCACAGAATGGATTTTTAGACATTAGGCCTCCTTTAAGCGTTGACTTCACTAAGCGCGTTATGTTATAGACCTAGCCTATAGTAGGTTCTCACCTGAATAATCGACTGATACGCATTTCGTGTGTGTACCCCATGCCTCCATAGAACTGTAGACATTTATCAGAAACCTCTCGCGCCAATCTGCCGGCTTTTAACTTACACATGGACGCCAACTTTGTCATGTCTTGTCCTTTCATGAACAATTCTGGGGAATGGCACAACAAAGATTAGTCAATTGAAGAATTTACTAAATAAATAAATGTGTGAACTTACTCCACTTTGAGAATAATTATATCCATGTTGACATGCAGGAATCTCGCAAATGTGGATTTCAAAGCTTGGGAAAAAAATCCCTAGTGAATGGTCACAGCCAAGGCGCAAACCCGCAACTAAACCGCAACCCTGGAGCGCAGGTATGACCCTATAGCCGAGCACGAACTCGTAGTTGAGTGTAAATCCACAACCGAGGCATGAACCCGCTGCCGAAGCGCCCATCAATTGATTGGTACTGGCTTGCTACCCACTACACTGTGCACACTTCCAAAAATAAATAAATGTGTGCATTTATATACCGCACTTTCCAAATCTATACACATTTCCATGCAGAATCTCGTAAAAGGCCCTGGAAAAATGCCTATGGCTGCTCAATAACAGAACGACAGTACATTGTGAACCTGGCAGCCGACATAAGCATTTCCTGTATCTATGCCATAGAACTGTTACAACTGTAGACATTTGTCAGCCACCTCCCTCGTCAATCGACCGGCTTTCAACTTACACATAGACACCAACTTGATCGTATTGTCCTTTCATGAACAAGCTGTGAATAGTTACAGTCCTAAGTGGCCAAAAGTGAGTTGGAGGAGAAACCGGAGTACTAGGAGAAAACCACCGGATGTGGGCAGGATATTTTCATTTTCATGACTCGAAGACAGCGGAAGAAGACAGTAGAATTCCTACTAAAGCTACCCAGTCCCTAGATGCTCAATTTAGTCACTGAACTAGTGAAGGCAAGCAGGCGTAACTACCTTGCCTAAGAGAATTACAGTAACACAGAAAAAATCCATACCAAATTTTGGGGCGGCACAGCCTAGAACCCGAGACCATAAGATCTAATGGCGAGCACTCTACCACTGAGCTACTGCCCCCAAAAATGTAGTAGTAGTAGGCCTCCTTCTGTCTCGAGAGACAATGGATGTGCATCAGTAAGATTTAATCCGGCTTACAGCGCCGACTATGAGTGTAGAGACCAATTCGTGAGCGACAGTTTCGACTGCACTTCAGGCATGTGAAAGTTGCCACCGCTTCATTTGTGGTTGCGAGTCTTCTCCGTTCTCCTTTTTCCCCCTAGATTGTTCCCTTGTTTCTATTTTCTTCAGCAGTTTGAAGCCCATCATACACGGACTGTTTCCACAAATAGCGGTTGTCTGCGCTATCCTCCCATGTACCAGTGTTCATATCAATGCTTTGTAGATCACGTTTACAGACATCTTTATAGTGTAGACGAGGATGGCCCACTGTGCGTGTACCAGTTGCGAATTCGCTGTATAAGATATACTTTGGTATGCGACCATCGTCCATTCTATGAACATGACCCATCCACCTAAGACGCCGTTGGCTGATCAGAGAGAACATGCTTGGTATGTCAGCTCGTCTAAAACATTTTTTATTTTATCCTTCCAGGTGATTTTCAGAATTTTCAAAAATGTAATATTACAGCTGAATAGTACATTGATGGTTCGACATTCATCAGTTGCCTTTAACTCCTTTATTGTCAAAGATGTATTGATACATCTAAATAGTCAAAATCATATGGGATATGAGGATGCTAGCCATCAAAGCCACATCAGAGCAAGTTAATAGTCGGCCGCCCATGCTCCGCAGTATTTATTTTGTATAATAATAATAATAATGTACGAGACTTATAAAGCGCATAGATCAGGTTAAAAACTTTCAAATGCGCTTAATCCATCGAAGACAAATTAGACAACAA
>WNLI01134628.1:0-10207 GCA_025802215.1 Wirenia argentea
CCGTATGTATGCCACATAGTATTTGCATAATCTGGGCGTGAAATTTGTTCCGGTTTTTGCCGGACACCCTGTATATCTGTATATGTTTGTAGTTACGATAAAGTGATTTTAATTAACTAGCGATTGTCTTTCAAGGCTATTACTTATGGACAACATTACATACTTCAAATGAGAGGACATGCACATGCCAAGTTATCCGAGTAGCAGCGGTGGTCAAATTTTCGTCGGAACTCGCTATCTATGTCAAATATTGACATACACACGCAAGGTCCAGTCGGACTAAATTGTTGCATGAATCGACGTATCAAACGCTTCTCACGAGAATGTTCAGTCGTTTTGGTAACGACGCCAACCGGATTTGTAACGTTCATAGTGTCCAACATTTCATTCAGTACAACTAGCTCCGTGTCTGTAAGTAAGTTCACACATCTGTCGATTAAATTGTCTATTTGTACATTGTCTACTCGTACAGAACTTGTTTGTACGTGTAATGTTTCTATCGAGGAATTGACATGACGTTTTGTGTTAGGTTTGTCAGTGTTTATTGTAAGTTGTCGTTTGCGGTTAAAAGTTTTCATTGAAAGATGTGGAAGCCTTCGCTTATTTCTGTTCCTCGAAGAATGACGTCGTTTGCGTTTGGAATTTTTCAGGCGCATGTTTCTCCAAACGCGAGGGCCTGAGACAGAATCGATGCTGCGCGCCTGCCGACTGGCAACAATCCTCCTCACACCTCCCGACGAACGCGTCATTGGTTCTTGGCGTGACGACAACAGGCCGTGGTTGATCTGACTCAGTCGCGGGATGTCAGGGTCTGAGCGCATCTGCATCTGAGCCGCTCGCGTCGTGGGGAATTGCCCCCCTGTGCGAAATGGTGTCACACTGGGTTTAGCGGACGAGCCAGGCTGTAGTGTGTGCGATGATGGCACACGGTATCGTGACAGATGTGATGTGTTGGTAGGTTGTGGAGATGGCATCATTTGCAAGTACGAACTCCAGTTTGCTGTCGGGTCGTATCTGAAATCGTATGGATTTGATTGTGTTCCAACGTTGGTCGATTTCGATCGAATAAAAGTGTTAGGAACGGTTAATGGTTCACTCGTTGTTGTGACAAGATCGGTTGGTCCGCGTCGAAATTTCGTTACCGGGCGAGGCACGGTTCCAATCGATGGGTCGTTGTAATATAACTGGTCGTAATATGACGTCTTCTCTACGAGATTTCCGTAGTTAGGACTGTCATATGATGGGATGTCGTATGTTGGGCTGTCATATGGTTGATACCCAAGCCCATAGTAGTCCAACGGGTCGGATGTTGTTGCTGGCGGCGATGGAGGACGGGTTGGGATCAACACCCGTCTAACGTTGTACGCCCTTTCAGGTGCTGGAGTCGATCGCATCAACGCGCTTATTCGAGCTCGCTCGGTTTCTGTAAAATTGATTCGTTGAATGGCTATTTTTGGGAGAATATTTCCGGGTTTGGGTGTTGTTGTAGGAGGCAAAGTCATATTTATAAGACTTTTAATGATCGGTTTATCTATAATGGGTTTGATAGCTATCGGAAGTGATGATATACGTTGTGAGATGCTATTATTATGTGTAACAAGAACGTCTGTATTTAGGTTTTGTAATCTTGTATTTTGTGATGTTTGAGGATTGACATCCTTGCGAAATTGTGTGTTTTGCTGACTAATATGTATGGACGACTTAGGCATTGGTAGGTCCATATAATCAAATGTATTCGCGTTTAATGGCGACGATTGTCGAGCGACATTAGGTTGTACATCCGCCATGGGATCGGTTTGTGTAATTAAGGGATCTGTTACTGTAAACAAGCTTGGTTGGGCGATATTAAGTTGTTGGTTGTTAAGCGGTGGTGCGTTTGAAATTGGTGTATTAAAGTAATCAAATGGATCTGCGTTGAATAATCCGTTTTGGTTAACCATATTGCTTTGAACGGTTGGCGACTGATGAAGAATGTCAGGCTGAGGTAGTAGACTCGGTTCCGGATAAATTGTATCAGGGCGGAAGGAATGACTGGGATTTGTATCCGACAATCGTTTTGGGATGGCAGAGGAAGTACGATTATTCGTGTTCACGTTCGTATGTTGATTGATTTTGGCCTCGTGTGACAATCCAGATCTGGCTGGATCTACACTCAAGTTACTTTGGAAGAGCACCCATGCATTACTCAAGTCTCCAATCGAAGGTGGCTGATGTGCTTTCGCTTGTGGCAATTGATCCGTGTGTGATGTAAGAGGGTCTGGCACAACAATGGATTGAAGTCGTGTATGTGGAGACTGTGCCAGTGGAGATGTATTTCCGGGTGATAGTGGATTTGATACAAGAATAGACTCTTGTAGTCGTCCCCCAGAATCGAATATGCTGACCTGGGGTTGGCGATTTGATATTTCAGATTGGAACGGAGTATTAATGGCTTTACTGGCGTCTAAACGTTTCTTTGTGGCTTTATGTACATTGGTTGGCTGTTGCAAGGTCCGTGGATCAGATCTAACAATATCTGATGGATGACCAACAGACATTGATCGAATGTTTTCACTTGGAGTTCTACCAACAGGGGAACGGGAATCTGGAGTCTGGGCATTAGCGGGAGATCCTACAGGCCGGGGACCGTGTACTTGAGAGGGATAAGGACTATGGGATTGTGCAGAAGCAGTATTGCTAGCGGTGTTGGCATTGTTGACAAGACGAGCAGAGGCACTACTCTCGCGATGCGCGATGTCTGGGTTGCGGGGCTGCATTCCTTTTCTGACCAGATCAGATGGAGAAGCACCTCTAGTCAGATGTGACATGATTGCTGGATGAGGCATCTGGTTCATGGTGTTAGATGATCCCGATATATGTCTAGATATTTGACGAGAAAGTGGACGTCCAACGAAACCGGTTGCAGATTTAGTTTCCCAATTGTTTGTTGCTTGATTCACATTTTGTCGCAAGATATTGTTGCGCCCTTGGTTTGACGAAATCGCGGGTTTGTTTTCCTGAGTTTTCTTCTTCAAATGGCTATAATCGAACGCGTTAAACAAATGCTGGTTATTTTGTAGTAACGGCTTTTTCCGATTGTAATAATCATATGGATTGTTACTAGATCGTCCGCGCGGAGGTTGATTGATGTCGTTTGTAGGTTGACGAATATTGTTGGGTTTAGTATTTCGGCGATTGTTTGATAACTGTTGGTGCATATCTTGGCCAGAAATTACCGGCTGATTGTTTATGGGCATGGGAATCTGGGCGTTAAGGTTCCCCATCATGAGGTGATCGGGTATATTGAGTTGTCCGGGGACATATCCCCGCATTTGAAGTCGAGATGCGGAATTCATTTGTAAATTCGCAGCCGTACGATCAGGTACTGAATTTTGTGGTATATTTTGTGGTGGCGGTGCGGTACGTCGTTGCGTTCGCGACAAATGTTGCATGTTTGTTCCTTGTGGTGCTTGTATATGAGCTAAGTTAACGGGTTGGGTTTCTTGGGGCACAACAGACATAAACTGCGTCCGGGCGACATTAGGGACATTCGGAGGAGGTATGTGATGGCTATTAATGGGTACAAATCCGACACCATTCTGGGTCATTGCCGGATTTGCCGGAGCAGTTCTCGCCTTAATGAGTTGAGCGAGAAGTTCGATATTGACAGCTCCACCGATGTTCGTGGATGCAGTTGTGGTTGTCGCGGGGGTCGTAGATGTGGTAGTTGTGGTTGTTGTTGTAGTTTGTATGGGAGGTAGACATGGCCCTGGAAAACACATTATACTTGATGAATTGTAATGTACGAGAATCAGATACTTGTTCGACTAAAAAAGGGCTATGCGAAAGCTTAACAAGTAATAACGTCTACAGGTATAGGCAGTTATGCAATGGTAAATCGATAGATTTATCCACAGGAACTTCTGTTGATGGAAGTTTCTTGATCTACGCAACTTACTACTAGTTTTATTATAAAGATCGTAATCTGTCACCAGTTAACTTTCGTCGAAATTCTAATGGCCTCTTCCGGGTGTCTTGAATTCGGTAGAAGATCGTTCTCTTCGCGAGTATCCTTTTCCAAAGCAGACAAGCTTCGACCAATTGAGATAATATCCCTTTTACATCTTCAGGAGAGACTCAACCACACAGTCTACAAACAGGGACAGAATAGTACATGACATGACTATTCATGCTGTTTACACACGTTATATTTCTTCACACATAGGCATTTTCCAAGTGCATAAGACTGTCATTTATCGATTACTGTGTTAGTATTTGTTTGGATTGATTGACTCATTGGTTGGTTGATTGATTGATTGCTTGATTGATTGATTGCTTGATTGATTGATTGATTGATTGATTGATTGATTTATTTATTTATTTATTTATTTATTTATTTATTTATTTATTTATTTATTTATTTATTTATTTATTTATTTATTTATTGAGTCGCTTCCATGATACCAATTAAAAGGTTACTTAGACTGCATGACTCGAGCTACCGTCAGCTAAGTATAATACAACCTACAAGCTTGCGACCAAAACTAGATGGCACTTCGTTCACCAAAACTCACCTAGTTGGCTCTCGATTCACGCGAAGAATGAAAGTTAGGAGTTTTGTTATGAGTTTTGTCTAAAAAATGTTCCACAAAATTATACTCTAATGTTTACAAATCCAATATGATAATTTCATAAATTTAAGAAAATACCTTCAAACCATCCAGGGGCTCCGGGGTGTGATGGTGGTATGGTAGGAATGGGCAATGGTCGTCGTGGTGCAGGAGGTCGTGGTGGTGGTGATGGTGGTTTTGCTGATGTAGGAACGACCGGTATTGGGGGTGGACGCTTGATAAGGTGGCGGGTGAGAGCCATCAGTTCCTGGGCAGTAAGGGCTCTACCGGGCTGAGGGAGGGTAACACTCGGGGCGAGCTGTTGAAGCAATGCACGTGCTGCGGCATAGCGCATCATACCTGGCACGTTTTGGGGTTGTGTCGATTGTTGTACCATGGGAAGTGGGCCTTGTGGTGGTATTAGTCCACGAGCTGGCTGTTGTAACATGATCGCTGGTCCGGCTTGAGGTAACATCATACCGCGTTGAGATTGGGGCGGCATGTTGTTCGGTGGGGGACGTGGTAACATCATCCCGAGTTGGGATTGTGGAAGTACTCCGCGCGCGCCCACTTGTTGTAACATGCGAGATTGACCAATTGACTGCGATATTACATTTCGCACAGCTGCCGATTGGGGTAACATCGCGCCTTGAAGTGGCATTCGGGGCATGCGCTGAGCGGATTGCGGCGACGTCATACGCTGGACAGTCATCTGTCGCTGTAGCATTGGATTTCTGCTCTGTGAGTGCATGACGCGTCGCGATGGCGGCAGTGGTGGTCCGGGTTGCATAAGGTGATGTGGCGCTATGGGGAGTTGGGCTTGAGAGTATGGCACTAGACATACGATCGTTGCTAACGCTATTCCACCTAACATCGTTATAAACTTCGAATGAATCGCTACGATCATATTGTCACCTACAAAGCAGCTTCTCACATACTTTTTACTTTTACTCTTATAACTTTCTACATAGCCTAATTTATGACGTAGTCAGACAATATCAAAACTAACTATTTATATGTCACATAACATAACTAAATAAACATAATGGATCTACACAAAAATAAACATAATGGATCTACACAAAACTAACGAAAAACATAAATACTCTCCTAGATTTCCTTACAAATCTACATTCAACAATAAACTATTTTTTTATGACACTATATCTCTGTAATTCCAATAAACAGGGTATTTCGCTGTATAACAGTTAGCAATTATAAATATGCATAATTTGACACTAAGACAATCAGCGAAATCTCCTTACACATGGAATAAATTCTTATTTTAGTGTGTAGTACAATTGTGTACTGTTAATGATTTTTGTATGTCTAATAAAATATTATTGTCTAATTATGTTAAGAACACTGTATGTGTATTCAAATTGGCACAATATTGTAATGCTGAATGCACAAATTATGCTAATCATCGCCATATGGAATCGTTAAAGTGGGCTGTGTAATTGACTCGGTGGTCAGCAAAATATCAAACTGAGTGATATTAAGTATTTATGTACGTAAGAGCAAAACATGACTGAACTGCGAACTAAGACCCAACATGATTAATGACATTAGAAACAAGAAACCGACGAAAGCTAGTATTTTATACAGGTCACGTTGGAACATAAATTTGTACAATTACATACGTTCTACTGTATATACCAAAATGTTTGGAAGAAATACACTACGTATCGAACAACAAGTAACAATGGGCCAATATCATCATACAGAGTGAGTAAAAAATGTTGGTTTTTTTCACGAACCCCTCGAAATAAAGCTATAATGGGCCATACCATATGACTGGTTCCCATGCAGGGGAAGACAGACAGTAACAGCTAGGGTCACAGTGTAAGTCGATTTACATTAGATTTGAAAAGTTGAATTGAAGGTTATAATTGGTTGGAAAAGCGGATGGAGTGAAGTTGTTCCATGGGGAGGCTGTTCGTGGTATGTATGAGGATCGATACATACGCATTTGTTCTGGGACGAGGAATTTCAAGGGTGAAAGGGTGGCTACTGGATGCGAGGCGCGTGGATCTGGAATATGTTTTTGGTGGGGGAATAATTGAGTGTAGTTCGGCGGAGCATTTTTGGTGGTAGAATCTATAGAATAGTGAGAGCGCTGATACGTTTCTGCGGTGAGACAGGGTTTGAAGTGAGTCAGTTAGACTTGAGTCACGTATGAGTCTTACCAACTTTAGAGGCATAATACACATTGGGTAGTAGGCTATGTTAGACATCCTTGTACATGGAAATGGACCAGAATTTATGTAAAACCAACAATTATCCAAGCCCGACAATTATGTGACGTCATAAATGATATCGTGTAAATTGACATTAACCAGCCATGTAGGCTAATATTTAAGTTACTATTTTTTTCCATTTTCTTGACACACGAATGTTGGAATATATCAATATTATACAATACATTGCCTTATAGGGTTTGGTTAGCCTTTTAGTGCAAATTTAAATTTGTGTGTTGGTGCTCCCATGTAAGTCTCCTTGCAACGAAAACCAAACTATGGAATTGAAGAAGTTCATCAGATCGGTAGTTTCTCATAATGATAATATGAAAGTTACGTGGATGATATTGGAAATAGTGCACAAAAATGAAGTAGACAATCTCACACACCACCTCAATCAAAGTGATCAAACGTGCTTACTTGCTTATGGCGGCTTCTTCAACCGGATACACGAGGCAGCTACAATCTTCTTCCACTCCTCCCTGTTGGACATCATCGTTATGGAGGTCTTCAGGTTGGAGGTACAGTATTTAAGTAACACTAAAACCCCAAACATTACTTTACTTTACCTTTGCTAATGGTATTGAATATTTAAGTGCATAACAGGGATCAAAAACCGTGAATAATCCCTAAAATGTCCATACCAAATATTCAACTCACTTGATTGGTTGCCAATTGTAGGTTTGCTTCTTCAGAAGTATCACGGTCCTTCTCTGAATATCCTGTTGTCTTTTCTCTGCCGCTTCTGCATTTAGTGCTTCACCTGTACACAAATCAATTGTGTAATATAATATATATTATCAACATTCATCAAGCATTTTTACGGCCATTTTACATGCTTGCATGACGTGTTAGCCAGGTTTACATGATAGCAGCCCTCTATGCTTTCAGTCTAAAGCAAGATCGCGAGTCAGACCTTTCCTCTGCAAGTCCGATCTCAGGTCATCCTGAGTCTTCCTCTTTCCCTGTTTTCAGTCACGGTCATGTCCACGACTTTCCTCGTCCATTTTCCTCATACATCCTCTGTACAGTATGTGGACCTCAGCACCTTAGTCTGCTTCTACTAATCACCTTCCTGATATCACTGAAGTCCTAGCCTTCCCTATAGCTCATCCGATGACTTGCGGTCCCTAAGCGTTGCACTACACATCCACCTGATTATTTTTACATCAGTACATTCTAGCCTACATGTATCATCCTCCTTTTCTCCCCATGTTTCACTGCCATATACCGTACTAATATAATTATATATGAGTGTTGGAAATACTTTTATTTTAATGATTCACTATGATTAGCATTTTACAAGGTTGATGGTCAAATTTGATTGGCAATCTCATTTTTTGAGTTGCTGTTTTCATTAGTTCACATTTTTATCTTCATGTATACATAATAATTATAGTACATTTACTATTACTATGTATGTAGAGTGGATTGGAGAAGCAGAGTATGGCGAGTTGACCAGTGGGCAACCCGCGTCCTCCCCTCTCTTCCCCTCTCTCTTCCCCTATCTCTTCCCCTCCACCATAGTAAAAAACTGTTTATCCCTGATGCACAAACATGTAAATAAAAAAAATTAATTCCCTGATGTAACACAATCCTTACATGTCACGTGACACTTCATTGAATGAGATGGCGGATGCGTTGGAAAGATCTGCAGTCTTGGACCATAATAAGGGGTAAAATCTCCGAAAATAGTCCATGAAAAGTTGCAAAAAATTGCATAGCAGTTTTTGGCTATTCAATTTCAATATTGATTAGCAACAGGAGGATTTTGAATGGCAAATAGCGCTGCGATACCGCTTATTTCCAACGCTGATTACATATCATGATACAATAATAATATCAGAGTGTTTTATCCATTAATCGAATATGATCACATCCTAGTATCCACGTGTCATCTGGAGTGACTCATTTCAAGGGAGCTTTATCGCAATAAGGCTGCCCAAGATATATCACAAACACGTCCAGTCAGATGGTACGAAAGTGGGGAAACTGAAGTACTCAGAGAAAACCACAGAATGAGGGCATTCGTATAGCCGCTGCAGTGTCACATGCTGACCAACATCAATATGTGAGGGGTCAATGTAATACCATGACTGTTACACAATAAATTCAATAATGAAGTGATCTAACCTTGACCTTCATACTCTGCAGTGACCTTGACACGAACATCTCGGGCATGAGCCTGCAGCTCTCGGTCCTCCATCGGAGCCTTCCTCCCCCACAAATATCGGGTGAGTTTTCCCGCGTTCGCCCCCAGCTCCTTCCTCGGGTATTCTGTAAAGTAAAGTGCCAAACTTATACACTGCTCGTTAAATCAGATGTCACCAGCGGTAGAGTTTCGTCGTGCTATAGACCTCTGCGCGTAATAGCAGCACGAGTAGCACAACCTTACTCTCCAACCCATACATTCACCAATGAAAGTGAATATACGATCAGTACCAGTACCAATTTTACAGGCTTGGTAAACTGAGGCTATGAAAATGTGCTCTCACCCACAGAGCACCGAGAAATCGACACTCAGAACAATTTTCAGATAAATCTTGTTAAATATTAATGCATGACCAGATTACTCATTCTTCAAATGTTGTTACATGGTCACATATCACTACCCACAGGAGTTTTGTGACAGCCAGTCCGCCATTAATTTTAATGGTAAAGTTTAATTTTTTCATTAAAAAATCTGAAGGAAAATAAGTGTCAAATGCAACATTTTGACACTTCCGGATCCTTCATAAAATATTTTATTTGAAAGAATGGTAAGTGTGTCAAGTGTGTAATTATTAACCCAGGTTCGCTACATACTATAATTTTGGACATATAAAATGGAGGCTATGCATAGGCCTAACAGAGAGTCACAGTGAAACGACAATAGTAGGCTACATATTTTTGATAAATAGTCATAGCCATAGTTGACCATCGAAATCCCTATCAGAGTAGCTAGCTGATGACCAGCATTTTTGTATTTTTTTCTGTGTAAATATTTTTTTCTATTATCACGAAACAATATTTTTAAAATAAAATTGTACAGTGCGTTATTCTTACTCTCAAGGAGAACTCGAATGGCATTTTGAAGTCTCTCAGGTAGAGTCGTGGATCTTAGTCGAGTCACGCCGGGATGTGTGCGAAATGTTACCCTGCCCTTGAGGAACTCTTGCTCCACGGTATCGACAAATTTCACGTCAGGTGAGACGATGGGTTTTTCTTCGGTTATGCCCTATATTAAAATATATATATAATGACATTGTGACAAGTTAATTTGCAATAATGTCTTAAAGTGCCATATCGCAAATTGATTATCGCTACCATGAATACTAATACTAATCAATTAATACAACTACCACCATGCCACGCCATAATAAACATATAATTTTGCCT
>WNLI01134739.1:0-10207 GCA_025802215.1 Wirenia argentea
GAACTGGGCAGGCCACGACGCAATGACACGTCAACTTCCGCCAACTCAATCAACGCAAAAATAATACATGAACATATCAAAATTCATACATCTGCGCATGTTCTAGAATGTTCTAGAAGAGTGTATATTCATTAATACAATAGAAATTCGGACAATATAATACACGCTAACAGTAGCGACACAATAGTGGCATAACAATAGGGACAGAATCGAACCCACGCACTGAGGGTAAAATGTTTAAGTACACTCTGTACTAACTGAAATAAATTATAAGAAAAACAAGAGTGTAAAATGATCTTACATGCTTTATGCTTTTGGGTAGGATAGTGTATAGTTCGTCACAGGGGGGTCGCATCTGGGATGGGCCTCGCACCTTGGAGGTCATTGCACCTTGTGGGCCTCGCGGACTGTGGGTCGCACCTTGCATAGCCTCGTGGATTGGAGAGGGGGTCGCATTTTTGAAGGCCCCGCTCCTTGTGGGTCTCGTACTTCGGATGGTCTCGTTGATTGGGGAGGGGGTCGCATCTTGGAGGGCCTCGCAGACTGTGGGTCTCGAACTTTGGATGGCTTCGCGGACTGGGGGTCGCACCTTGCATGGCCTCGCGCATTTGGGGAGTGGTCGCATCTTGGAGGGCCTCGCAGACTGGGGGTCGCACCTTGCATGACCTCGTGGATTGGGAAGGGGGGTCGCAATTTTGGAGGGCTTCGCAGACTGTTGGTCGCACCTTGCATGACCTCGTTGATTGGGGAGGGGGTCGCATTTGGAGGGGCTCGCACCCTGTGAGTCTCGAACTTTGGATGGCCTTGCGGACTGTGGGTCGCACCTTGCATGGCCTCGTGGATTGGGGAGGGGGTCGCATCTTGGCGGGCCGAACTTTGGATGGCCTAGCGGACTGTGTGTCGCACCTTGCATGGCCTCGCGCATTTGGGGGGTCGCATCTTGGAGGGCCACGAAGCTTGTGGGCCTCGCACATTGGATGGCCTCGCGGATTTGGGGGATCTCGCACCTGGGTATCGCACCTTGTGGGCATCTAACTTTGGATTTCCTCTCGGATTAGGGGCGCATCTTGGGGAGGGGGCTCGCACCCTGTGGGCCTCGTACATTGGAGTGCCTTGCACCTGGGGGGGGGGGGGGCTCCCACTTTGGGTGGCCTCGCGGATTATGGGCCGGTGCATATTTGGGGTCGCATCTTGGGCCCTCGTACATTGGATGGATTAACGGATTTGGGGTCGCGTCATGGGGAGGGGAGGCTCCCACCTTGGAGGTCAATCGTATGACGTCCACCACCCGGGATGCGACGACAATATAGGGATAGCCTTCGCATCTAGATGACGACGATGAAATGCAAGGACCGTGTTGTAGGTCTATAGGTCTACATTCGTGGAATAGGTGTATGAAGTTACATATATATGACACACATGTATACGACAATATTACCCACATTCAACGCAACAGGTCATAAGTATACATAACGTATCATGCTCCATTTAATAATAATCACATGCACTTTGTGACGTCATTCCTCAGCTGTCGTTTGAATGTCATAAGTATCATATTGCACTATATATGTACGTAAATATAGCATTCAATCAATGCAAGGTCTGAGAATAGCAATGTGATGACGCACGCGTGGATGTGCCTATAATTATAGACTCCATATAAGAACAAACAGTAAGAAGATACAATTTTATATACCTAAATATCTATAATTGTTAGACATAAATTGTACTCTACATGCAATGTGTAGAAGTCACAAGAAGCAAAGTATACACGGATGCGATCTGTAGAAATACTATACGTATATTATGACCATGCATAGGTATATACTGTTCGAGGGGGTGAGATACGGACCCGCATCGGTAAGTGACCAGATGCTGCATAAAACATAGGACCTTAGGAGTAGTCTACCTATACGGCGTGATGTGGCATACGTATAGGCTATACCAAGTATATATCGTGGCAGATTGACCGATATATTTTGGGAGCATGTCATTGTAAACCAGATGTTATTATATACGTTGATGATGTAGCGGATAGTATCGCAATGGACCCACAACGTGGCCTGGACGAATGGCTCCAACCAATCTCATAAACTGAATAATGTCAAACGCCATCATAACCGCACGTGCACCACCCGGCTATCAAACGAGGCAAGATCGAGTGACAGAGAAAGAGGGAGAGAGGGAGATAGATAGGGAGAAAGGAAAGGAAAGAGGGGGATTGGGGAAGAGAGGAAGAAAGTCAGTGCGAGGGAGAGAGGGAGAGGTGCGGGGGACAGAGGGGAGAGGGAGAGGAATGGGAGGAAAGAAAGTATAGAGAGAGAGGGAGAAAGAGAAAGGGGAGGGGGGCGATGTGGAGACGGAAGGAGAGGGAGACAGAGGGGAGAGGGATGAAGGGAGAGAGAGGGAGGGAGAGGGATAACGGCAAATACGAAGAAAAAATATACTGTAGCCTAAATAGGCCTTCCTACACAATACACATTCCCTTGTATAATATCACGTCACATCAGCTTTAAGTACATTGCCCTCTAACACCCTGCCCTAGCCGGAATCGATGGCCTAGATATCTCCCTATTGTGGCCCTACGTCCTAACGTAATTGTAGTACAGACGTACTACCCAGGGGTCGATACGTACGCGCGAGGTTGCATATTTCCCGCTGCATCTGCAGATTTCTGCATGTACATTTAGCCTATAGATGCAAGCGTTGATACGTTCGCTCAATGTTGCATTCTCTGTATCTGTATATTCTACACGTTTGTGCATGTACAGTAGTATATAGATATGTAACCAAGAGAAATTTAGTATAGACGATTTTGATAATAAAAATCCTTGCTTCCCCCAAAGGCCAAAACCCAAACATAAATATCTAGGTCTAACATACAAACACGCAATTCGCCATATCGAAAACACACGCAAAGCAAGAATAGAAAGAAAGTGCAACATTTGCAATTTGCTATAGCTTAGCCTACCTAAATTTAGACACATCAGTGGAATACATATATATAATCATAATATGTGCATAATATGTGGGCTAGCGCTTTTACACTACGTTTTCCCCTGTCCGACCGTCTGCCCTGCTCGGAAAGACCGATTTTAGTCACAGACATAATCATTCGTGTACCGGTACTAATAATGTGCGAGAAAACCCAACCGACTGATGAACATTTTTGAATCCGCTTCGGGGATTCGAAAATACATAATCTCCAATGGATTTTGGGAAAGAAAAATGTGTTATTACGATTTGATTATAAAATGTCGACATATACATGGGAGATGTATGCGAAGAGACGATTTAAGTGCTGGAACATATTTCAAACAAAGCTTAACATATGAAGACTCCATCGGAAGAACGATCAATGTCACATTCCAAAATTGGGTACTTTTTGAATGGTATCCTATGAATAAACTCTAATTTATAACGATTACATGAAAAGCAAAAATTTTCACTGGAAAAACGATCTAGCCTATGTCACAAAAATACAAGACGTTACGTACAGTGGAGAAACGATCATAATCCGCAGTGTGGCAAAGGTCGCTCAAAATACCACCTTGATCGTTCTTCCGATGGAGTCTTCACTTGCTTGTGGTCATACGTGGCTCGATAACACTTACAATAAAATTCTTAATTTTCATATATCGTATACGGTATTCTATTCTACTGTATTCCACAGTGGGACAATGAGTACAAATACGGACGCTGCTCAAAACGGCACGAGCGCAAGGAGGAACGGCCGCCAAAACCAATATTTGTCCCAATCAACGTTTACCAATTCTGCGGACCCCTGGCGTTGGTCGGTCTTGGTATAGTCTTGTGCATATTGGCCTCGATTATCGAGATCACCGTGCACTACGTAGCCAATAAGGTTAGTCCTGTAAAATAAACTCAAACTATTTGAACACCCATGTGAATGATACTTTATATCACCAAAAAATTCCCATTCCCGTCAGGTTTTTTCCCGCGAACCACAACCGACTAAACAGTGTAACAGTAAATCAAAATAAATTATATACTTTCCAAATTATATACGTTGGATGTTCATTCTCATGATCCCAACCCTATCCAAAGTACACCATATATATAGCCTACTATTTGCGTATACCAATACACCTGCCCCGCAAACAATGTATTATCGGACCGATATCGGCCATTGCTCCGATAAATTTGAAAACTTGGACCGCTAGCGGCAGCCGGCAGACGTCACGATACCGCGAGGTTTTGGTTATCGATATTACAGCGGTCCGATATAATAACGGCTGTCGATATTTCCCTACAGCGGGCAGATAGTGGCCCACTATGGATATATAGGATGACCGATATGGATACCACATTATTCTTCGTGTGTTCATCCTATGTCGGTAGGTCAGTGGACCGCTAACATACCGATACTGGTCCGCTACCCTATCAGTTCCTGTCAGTATACGACAATGTACGACATAGGTCTCATAGCCAACGCTATATGCAATAGCTAACACGCCGATATCAGTCCGCTATCCTACCACTTCATCTGTATACGTCAATGTGCGACATCGGCTGGATAGCAAACCTCTATAGGCACTAACTAGCACGCGGATACTGGCCCGCTATCCTACCACTTCCTGTTTGTATGCGTTAATGCGACAGCGACATGATACCGAACCGACATCGGCACTAGTCTACCTAACATTCCTACCACTCTCCGTCATAATACATCTGGCGACATCGGCGGTGAGCTGGATTGCCAACATAGGGTTCAAGGGTACCAGTTAAGGTGACAACACTATTTTATGTTTTTGGAATAGATTACCGTGTATACTTTCTAAATATCCTTGATGGAATTTCTGGATTAGTAGCTTATCGTATGAAATGTGATGTTTTTATAAGCACAATTTTTTGTAGTATCATTTTTAATTCATTTTTTTCAGCTCAAAAAAGTGAACATCCTGGGTGCGAGTAGTCCAATCGAAGAGGAACGACGTCTCCATGACGATCTGGATGACGATCTCAAGGCGTGAGTTGTCGTGGCAACGGTCGTTATCGAGTACATCATTGCCGTGGTGACGTGTGTCAATACGGCGGTTGCTATAGTAACATGCGCCGTCAGTCAGGGAGTAGAATGTTCGCCGTTCTAGGTCGCTTTACAAATAATGTCATATCTTTCAATTATGATTTTTTGTATCATCATCGCTGTCCTGTTGCCATGGTGACAGTTCGTTGCCATGGGGTTGCTATCGGGTTATACGTTGGCAGGGTAGTATTAAAACTGAACTGACCACGTGGTTCATGCTAAAAATGGGAGATTGTTAGGGTATAGAAGTGGTGCGTTTGGTCTTGGATCATGAATAGTATGTTCATTGAATACATATACCATGATACAGTATACTGTATAATTATGTTACCATATGAATATGCCCAAATTTAATATACAAATCGAACATGTGTAGTTACAATGGTTATAGGTAAATCCCTGCTCGGTTTTAGATTCAATACGTGCGTTACAGTACAACCTAACATGTTCAATATGCTACGGTAGTTGTACAAGTCACCACGATGATTTTTTTAGAATGAAAATCATACGCTTTCCTGGATACAATTTCAGAATGAGATTTATTCAGTAAATCATTACAATTTACATTGTGCTAGCTGGTATGCATACTGTCAATCTACGCGGATGAACTTCCTGCTGGTAATAATTTAAAAAATAATTTATAATAATGATATATTAGCATGTTGACAATAAAGGAATTTCTTGGTTAGTTGGGTTGCTACGGGGATTTGCATGGCTAGTTGTCATGGCAACGGTGGTGTATTTGATGAGACTTAATAATCATACCATTTTTCATTGTGTCATATTTTCCATTTATACAGTTGTACTTGTTATTCGGGTTATGTTTTAAGGTGTCAGTAATGTCGTTTCCATGACAACGTAATTGGTTGTGACGATACGTCGTGACGACATTTTTACATTCATGAAGTTCAGAAAAAAATATTGGCAATACTAAATGCAATTTTGACATTTGTAACAAACCAGTAAAAAATTACAGTTAGGCTAATTGACATAATATAAACAATAGCTTACTGTCTTGTCATTTTCGCCCTAACATTTCACTAAATTCATTAATATAATTATATTTACTATTTCATAGATTTACTGTTTAATGTCATGTGCATTGTACATAATACATTCCAAATATATTTGTTGGCATTTAATAAATGAATACATAGAATGTTAGAGAAAGATACAAAGAATATTTTAGTTGCTGCAATATTATAAAATATGACTTAAAATTTCTCTAAAATTATTATGTATTTTTCTGTAGACGCTACCAAAATTTGCTCATGTAACCAACCTACTCTTAAATGTCATACAATATACTGTATACCTACATACAAAAATATTAATAGTATATTTTAATTTCTTTATTTATTTGATGTACTTATTGGTTGTACAACACTTTTCAAAATGGCATAATATCCCAAATAACAGCATTATAATGCTTAATTGTTTCAAATTAAGCAAATTTTTTTACCAAACTAATAATTGTGTAAATTTATATTATGTAGGTACGTAAATTTATTATATGTAAATTAATTTCTAAGTTTTATAACGTTTGTGTTAAGATTTTAAGACTGATATTTGCATATTATAGAATACAGTATACGTAGTAGTTTATGATATTCTATTAGTTACTATAGGAACGTTTATGTGTTTATTTTAGGAAAATGTTTATTTATTTATTTACATGATTGCATTTAAATCAAAAAGTCAAATAGTCGTAAATTTATTAGTATAATATTCCCAATATAATATCAGTCATTGAGATATCTATATCAGAAATGAAAATCTAGTTCATACTGTTTTGTATAGGCTAATATTATAATGCTTGAGTAATGTGAACAGCATTTAGGCTGTGTTTTGCGAATTATTATATAATGTGTAATATTTATATGAATCATACGGTGTGCCATTTTCTCCCGATATATATACACAGTATAAACAAATATTATTACCAGCTAGAATACATAACCTGTTAGTATGAAATTATCAATATACACCACACTGAAATAATATACTCCACATTGAAATATGTATTAGCCATTCTCTTCTAAATTTAATACATACTTGACGACCACCTTATTGATGGTTTATATTATAAACTTTTTCTGGTAGGCCTACCTTAAAAAACTCAAACTAGAACTGATATAATTATTCTCACAAAATAAAACATGGCGCCGTCAGTCCACGCCATAAATTGCAAGATCTCATTCATGCCTTTATTTGTCGTACAAAATCTACTAAAATTTACTTTGACCAACAACAAACCAGGTTAATGTAAATAAGTAACACTAATATAATTTAAACCCAAATTAGTAAATTGTCTTTTGTGTTTAATTTTGTGTATATTATCTTTGTATTTATACATGTGTTTGGAAAACGACACCAGAAGTTGCATTGTGTTATCAGACATCATAGTCAACGTTTATCGGAAATAAATATCTAGATTTTTTAGATTTACATAGAGTTATTAAAAAGCGCACATGAACTAATAAGCAAATTATATACAAGACTGCAATATTAAGAATTATTAGAATTCTTTTATTTATTGATTTTTTTTGTATAAACTAAACAAAAAAGAATTCAAAATTATATTCCCACCTTGTATAATTTATAAAAACTGTTATTGTTTAGTTAGTTCGTTCGTTATGACATTCTATCTTGTTTATCTTTTATAAACTTTACATAATTCTTTATATAAATTTTGTACATACGGTATATATAAATATATTCAAATTATAAGTGTTTTTATATTTCCTGTTTCGTCTAGCTTGTGTAATAAATTCGTATAAATATTGAAATATTTCCATAATATTCATACTAAATGTTCGGTAGCTTTAGTGAGTCATATACACCTTGTACATATGCTAATTGTAATACTTTAATAGTAGTAATCGTATTCATATTACTATTACAACACTAACAGTACTATAGTAGCATATGAGAAATATCGAAATAAAGCAACAGCAAAGATAAGTTTAACATTTTTAAGAATATTATATTTATTTTACTCTATATTTTTTATTCTCATGACACATTTTTAAAGAATATACTATTATACAATAGGCCCTACATCTTCATATCTTATATTCATATTTTATTCATAATTTAAAAGAGCAAATGTCAGGGTTGTGAAACCCTGTTTTATTTGCCTATATATGCTACATTATACGTACATATTTAAAACTATTTGCGCTACACTTGCTAATGATTCTTTTTATCCGGTGGGCATAAACATCGACCGCAAAAAAGCCGGTTCGCGACGACGTCAGAAAATTTGAGTGTGCATACTTCCGTTGTGAAACCCCATTTCTTGTATTGACAATTTTTAGTTATTTTACAGGACTATATGCGGTCCACAATGACGTCACATCATAATCTCAGCAAAAAATTAACTAATTTATGTCTACTGTAGTCGGTATATCGATGGAACCCAATTCTGGGAAACATAATAATATATCAATTCTGTAGACCATGTCGCACGTTTTTAGTCTCAACGATCCCAACTCCGCCATTTGTCATTTTATATCCATGAACAAAACATGTGATCTGTGTATTACAATTATTTTTATAGGCAGTACCATGGCAAAGTATAGTGATTAAACTGTGATTTGACTAGCAAGTCAAGTTTGACCGATTTTTTTTTACAATTCATATATGTGATACTCGAAGTAAAGTATACATGAGCTACAAGTTACAATATTCTAAAACATTTCAAAAAAGAAAATATAAATCAACTGATAGGACTATATTCTTGAAATTTTGATCTGTTTATTAATTAATCATTAATGTTCTTAATGTTCTTACAAGTGGCCTAAAGTAACACTATAGTAAAAAATAAAATAAAAATGAAATTCTGTTGTGTTTTTATATATGTTTACTATCAAGTCACACTATTGTAAATTACATCAATTTTTAGGTAGTCTATATATATAATCAAAACTTAATATCTCGGCATATATTTTGAACTTTTGTAGCATAAACTTCCCCAAATCTATACCTTTAAATTACCAACCAATGATGTTCGAGATTAGTGACCCAACAATCTCCATTTTTTTCGCTGATCTCAGTTGTATAGGGTATTGTACTGTATAACTGTTGTCATGTAACACTTTATAATACGATGTCATTGTAATAAATATAATTATACATATCGTGTATATGCGAGTACTGTTTTTGATAATACGAGTAGCTTTATACACTGGGCGTTAAAAGAAACGCAATTTTGTTATGGCACTATGAAATGGTGAACAATGGATTATAGGCTATTACTTAATATTTGGTACGTAAATAAATAGATGTACATCACTGTCATAATTATGTTTTACTCGACAACGGTTAATCATCTCAGAGTAAGCAAGATTGACAAAAACAAAATGTGGAAAAAAACAACCCAAATGATCAAAACGTATACGCACAGTATAAATGTTTTATATTTTTAAAATGGTAATCATCGTTACTCTATGCCTTGTTTAGTCAATTTTACAACTAGTCAATTATTTTTTTTATCGTGATGTTAGAAGTAGGCTAATGTTACTTTATATACCTACCAAACCTTAACCACTATTATTAGATATATACCATTTTATAGCACCGCAAAAAGGTGCGTTTCTTTTTTCGTTCAGTATATTTATCATGATTATTTTGTGCACACTGGTATTGTACGAGACCCTACAAACAGACAGACAGACAGACAGACAGACAGACAGACAGACAGACAGACAGACAGACAGGCAGACAGACTGACAGACTGACTGTGGGATATATACATGCATTGTCTGTTGTTGCCAGGCTATACAACTCCCCCTTCTATAGCGTTATGGACTAACTCATTCTTCTGCTATAATATTTTGGTGGCTTTGAGCCTTTGTGTTCAACCCATCATTCAGATCGGTTATTCAATCCCCACCTGTTCCAGACCTGAGGTGTTATTGGGCTTTACTACAAATATACATTTTCGATCACGCAAAAATCTTCTTGTTTCATACCCTAAGTCTTGTTATCATGTTATGCCAACCTTTGATATATTACCTACAGTATATAATGTGGCCAACAAGCTATTTGAAATAATAAATGTAAAATTCTATGACGTCAGCGGAAATTAAGGGACCTTAATTTGAGATGCGTGGACGCATTCCCGATGACATCCGGTTTTCAGTGTTCGTTTTTTCC
>WNLI01134850.1:0-10205 GCA_025802215.1 Wirenia argentea
GCATGTCACTTCAGAATTTTTCTACTTCAATATATTTTCTGGGTTGATTATGAATTAATGTATTTTACTCATTGACATTAAATATTATTGAATTTCTCAAACGAGGCGATTTATCATACTTTGTATGATTTTCTAGTTAGATTCATCGACAATACTGTACAAGCTTGCGTAGATATGCAACGAGTATATATAAGTAATAGGCCTTATAGTTTGTTTAGAAAAAGTTAATTACCTACTCTTTAGCTGGAGAGACTATTACGTAAGAAATCAAACTAATTTGTCAATATCATATCGGTATAGGTATACAATATATACTGTACCTTTCTTCTAGATATGTATCGTGTAGGCTATATACAATATCGTAATAGAACAATCTAAATACGAGAACAATCTGATGTTTAGCTTAGTACGCCTGTACACATTACACAATCAAATTGTTAATTACAGATGTTATTGAAGACGAACGGATGACGCGGTCGACAGACCATGGGATTAATCGGTTGTCATCATCGTGACGTGGTATTCCATCTGCGTACGGATACGCCTATATAATGCGAATGCATCAACGACATGCTCCGTACAATGACCATTCCACCAGCGGAAAGATACTACAATCCATCAACTTTCAAACCATCAAACCACATGTCGTTATACGGACACGGAAACGTCGACGTCACGTCGAATACCCAAATCAATGACGACAGAGCAATACGGACGACCACTCGAACCGATGACGATTTATCGGTGGGAATCAAACCGAGACTCGATGACGTCGCATCACCAAAGACAAACGCACGCAGGGATCACGCCACAGGGACAAACGCACAAAACAATAACGTCACGTCAGTAAGACGCAACTCTCGACATGACGATCTAGCCGAGAGATTATCCCTCATGGATAACACTGTGTCGTATTCTGTGATAAAAAAACATCGAAAACCATCCAAGAAAGTAGACCTATGTGATCGCGAGGTGCCATCGACGACTTCTGACTGGCAGTCGATGTCAACAAGTTTTTGTGGTCCGGACTGGCCCAGTAAACTACCACATACATCGAACAATTCCAATCCGCAATTTTCCAATGACGATACAGTTTATACAAAACCCAAAAACGCCCACGAACGTAACTCTCGAAATACAACTGTTTATACCGAACCCAAAAATGTGCACGGACTGGAGTCTTTCAGAAAGTGTGATGCTGTCCATTTGTCTCAATGCAACAATCTCTCTGAAAATGCCAATGATCTTCCAGGATCGGGTAACTCAGATTTTCGTGTTTTATCCACGAAGTCTGACGATTATAACCCAGATTATAGGTACGAACATAACACAAACACTGTATACATCGATACACCGGAAGCGGAATACGATTCATTTTACGGAACAATGCGTCTCGATCCGAAACAAACAGAAATCACCGACGAATCCAAACACAGCGAGGAAGAGTGTTATATCAACATGGCGGCTGATACCCCTCTCAAACAAGACGGACGAAACGCTTCCGCGCGCAAATCCAATAAAAAGTGGGACAAACAAACAAAAAGTTTGCGGCAAATATTGTCGGATATTAGCCCGCCAGTGTTGGTCAAACACATACAGGGCGATATAGCTCAGTATATTCCCGACAAACTGTACGATAAACCGTCCGGTGTAGTTCTGAAGGTGATGGAAGTACGACGACAGAAGTTGTTGGTTGGGAGACGGATGGTGTGGGAGAGGACGCGACAGGAGCATGTCGTCAGTAGACAGACGTTCGAGATGCCGGCCAACTCTAAAGGTATACTATCTAGTAATATAATGTGGCTTTAAAATATACTATGATAATGATGAAGCGTATAATATGCATATCGATTTTACGATGTCGTCTGATATAGGTGCTGTAGTCATGCGCGAGCCGTCACTTCCATTTGGGGAACCAAATGTAGAGACTGCGCAGGACGGATAAAGATCTGGTCATAAGTTTGTTCGGAGTATCCACAATCCACATGGACTGTCGGGTGAGATGGAAAGTCCCCGTGTGTGGCTTTGAGCGTACATGCCTTGAAGCAGCCAAAAACAGTTCAGAGACGGTTCACTGTTGTCCAGCTTTTCCGTTGGAGCTTACGTATGACCAGGCGGTGTGCATGGGTTTCAGTGGTCTGCGATGAAGTTGGAGATATGGAGGTCTCAACCGTGTTTTTGCTCTTTCCAATTTTGTTCATGGCCCACAGTTTGACAGACACCTGGTCACCTGCATCTTCCAGTAGTCGGTTGGCAGCGAATGGGTGTCGGGATTTCAGTCTGGGTGTTCTAGCATTGCATTGGCACGATGTGAGAGTGCCGGGTTCAAAGAGTGTCCAGTTTTCCGACCAAACGTCCAGGTTTTAGGACAGTGGGTATGAGAGGGGGTATGCCAGTGAGAACGGATATAGAGCTAGAGACTATCGGCGTACGTTTGAGGTAGCCAGTGATGGTTCCGGAGGCGTCGTTGGTGCATGGGGGCGGGGAGCAACTCGCATCCACGATACGCCCACAGAATTCTGTTGGAGCGTAGGACTATACACGAGTGCAATATTCCATAGGGTACATCTCTAATGTGTATACGTATTTGACGATATAGAAATGTCTCAAATGCGGTAAAAGAATTGAGTAGGGATAGTTTTACCATTTACAATGATGCAAATCTGCAGGCCTACCAGTGACATAAAACACTAAAAACCATCACGATAGGAGTCCAAAGGCTGGATCAATATTCGTTAATTGCGGTTCTTAATTATTACACGATTCCAGGATGTGAGTCAGGTGACATTCTATAAAAATCGAAGAGCGTTCCCGCATAATAGAGTGCTTAAATTCTATTCTTTCTCCAGAAACAATAATGTGGTTTTTTCGGAATCATTACCAATTTATGACCGATTTATTCTATGCTAACACCATTGTGGATAATTGTATATTAGGATCTACCTATGTGTGCAGGGTTATTATTCACCACGATCTAGTGTAGCAAGTAAAATGTGATCTGATAATAAAAAAAAAATAACTTCTGGACATGATCATTCATCAGAATGCTTCGTTTCCGTATGATTACATAAAAAATAGTGATAATTATATATAGGCCTACTAATGTAATTAAATCAAGGTAGGTACAGTATGCAGAAATGTCAACAACCATTTACCACCAACCAACGTAAAAACCAACTGATATATAATAATTGAATAGTCACTACGCCGGTGTTAAGCAAGGTGAGCAACTGTCATCATTACTTTTCTTGTTTTCCTCTAACGACTTAATTGGGACACTAAACACACACAAACGCATGACGAATACATTGATTAGGCCATGATTGATGACGAAAATATGTACAGAACAGAAGGAATACTGTATTGCAATTACTATCCAGGCAAAAACCAAAAAATATCTATATAAAAAACGTAGTGCAAATATAAATTGAGGGGTTTTCTCACCAGTAAACAATAGTGTTACTGCATTGGTGTAATCTTGATTCACCGTTGACATGACTGTGTAGTGCGTATAGGCCACTGCCCATATATATTATGCAAAACTTGAAACACAACATAGTTATACATAGGCCTACTATGCTATACTGTGTATTCTGTACTGTATACTCTAGCTAGTGAATGCCCATATTAACGACGATATGTGATCAGTATACCCATATTGATGTATATTGGCAAAAGAGGTCACAGCAATGTAGATCGTTGCCTAAAGATGCCATAGAGAACACACCAAATACAGAGACAAATACAATGTGTATATATGATTGTAATCAGCTATACACGTGTCGAAGTTCTCTTTTTTCTGTAAGTGTTATACCACTCCTCTTTCAAAAGAATCAAGATTGTCGAAGCAGATGCGATTAACATATTTAGTCATCATAGTAATGATAATATAAACAAACATATCAGAATCGATTAATAATTACATAAATTAATTATGATGATATCACATATTATATATACTGTATACTGTACTAGAATAGTAACGATCAGCATTAATTGAGATTACAATATAACGTAATCGTGGTAATTAATCGATATAATCATAAAAATCAATATAGGCCTACGACAAAACACAAATAAACACTATTAACGTGTAGGGCAATGTAAAGAACAAGTGCGTAATATTATGCATTTTCGGTGACGGGCGAGTTAATTATCATATATAAATATTTAAGTTATTCAAAAATAATTCACGGTTCATTTAAAATCACATGCCGTGCTAAAATTAAACTCTCTCTACACCTAGAATACACAATTAAATGCGAGAAAGGATCTCTAGATATGCTTATTAAGACGTTTCCGAAAGATTATAGCCCGATAGTATGAATAATGCTGATTAAAATTACAGCAGAACTTATTCACAGTTAAATAAGTTTTGCATTCCAACACATCGTTTACGATTAGGAATAACTCTTAACTTTTGCTAGAATAATAAAAGTAACATTACTATAATTTATATCGTTAAGAAGTAGAATTATTATACCATGTAACCATGCAATGTCCACAGAATCTTAAATGTGATGAGTCTTATTGTACGTAGGATTTGTGACTAGCTAATGTATACATGTATGATAATATTATAATTACAATTAGTAATAGGTACAGTATGTATAAAATATAATTATAATAGGTATAGTTATAGGTATAATTGTGTATTTATAGTCAACTGCATTCGACCCTACACATGAATCCACTTACAAATCGCCTATTCGACCCCATGCTCACCTACCGCCACCCCACCACGCGTCCTTCATCCACTCATGTCCACCTTTTCTTATACATGTGTAAAACTCGCCTAGCCCTTGCTTATTGTCTTACTACTTCTCCGACTACACTGCACGACCAATAACCAGTAACCACTATCTCTACACGCTTCTACATCTTCACGACCAGTTTCACAGTCGTTTTTATGAACCTGTTCGCGAGACGTATACAGTATATATACCTAGGATCACTAACTTACGCCGCGGATGAGTCATGTATGGTGCGAACTCTGTGGAGTTCACCCCGAGAACCTCATGCCATATAATGATTGAATGCATAATCATCAAACCTACTGTTTTGACAGGTTGGTTCGAGGTGTTCCCGGAAGACGGTCGCGCTGTTGAGTACTTCGACACGATACACGGCATCACTTCGACCAAATCCAACCGTTTCCTTGTGCGTACATCGACGGTCGGCTACCGAATGACTCTCGAGGAAGGAGTAAGCTCGTGGTTACCTTGTGAGATCAAAGCGGGAGAAACTCTTACGGCAGGAATTGTGTACATGGATTCTAAAAAACAAAACGCTGCGCACAATGTGAAGAACATGTTCAAGAGGTTCTGGAAGGAGGGGAAAGTTGGATATAAACGCGAGCATGATATGAGGTACTTGCAATGCTTTGATAAAGAAGGGAGAGAGATAATGATTCCGTTGATCATGAGCGGAGTGTTCAGTCCGATTGGCGATCCGGGTACGACTAACTACGATGCCGTGTATGATTTGAATGATCTGCTTCTTGCTTTCCCTCTACCTGTGAAGACACAACTTGTCCAGGCCGGCGTGAAGACTTCGCGATGTTCTGTCCCTAAAGGAGTGCTGAAGGTTGAGGGTTCTCGAGAAGAAGAATGCGCGTTGGTAACGTTGAATGGTTCGTCAGAAACTTTCGAGATTCCGCTCGACAACGAAATGTTATTTTATAGTGAGACTGCCAAACATAAAAACATAACACGCGAGATATCTTTAGCGATTGAAAACGATGAAATACTAGGCATGAGTCCAAGTGCGAAGAAGATAACGCCTGAGAATAACGTTATCATCAGTAACATTACTCTACCGACAAAAATGCGCGAAAGTCGTAAATCTCGAGGCGCGGCACTGTTCGAGAAGTTGAGTCAACGAAAGAATAAGAAGGAGCGAGAAAGCCTGAAATCTCTGCACGAGAGAGGCGTGTTTTCGTCCAAGTTGTCCAAACCGGAAATAACTTACGATGATTTTTCGCTGGGTTTTAAAAACGGCGAATCCGAATCAAGTGTGCTTCCGGTACAAGAAGCTCAGTTAGACATTACAACTGCACCCGTTGGCGAAAATAATACCACATCGTGTCCAACAACTACCACAAATCAACCAAAGCCTATCCGTGAAAAACCAAAGACTCTCCCAAAACCAAACATGTCGTTGATATTAAAGGCAGCCAATAGTAGCACTAAAACAATAATGCAGACTCGTAGTCTACCACCCGTACCCACCAATGATGTAGAGTACACAAACGAAACACAGCCTCGAAATCACACTTTGCCACCTCCTGTAATGCAGGGTGTTTCCGATTCTACGGAAACACTATACGAACACCTTCCAGGATCGCCTCGCCTTCAAACGTCCAAAGATGTCGATTTGGGGGTGGTGTGCAACAATTCTAAAAACGCTAATAAAATTCAAGGATCTACACAAAACGCGGTCACGGAAGGAAAGGCAACTGATGTCACCACGGAGAACATAATGCGTGGCAGAACTTCGCCATCCGACGACGGTTATCTCGCTCCATCGGAGGTCACATATGAAAACGACATCGCGCAGATAGAAAACCCATGCTACGATTCGGTATACATTCAGAAATCTCAGAAACAACACAAAAACGTCATCAAAGCTACCAGTTTGATGACCTGCAGTAATCCGTCACTACATACCGATCACTACACGGACAACGCCTCATCGCTATACCAACGCTCAGCATTACACAAACATCGACACAAACTGCACAATCAGTCGCTCCACCACGCACATTTAAAACATAACCACCGATTGAAACAAAATTATGCCTCAACTACAGCTTTACCTGATTTCGTATACGAGCGGTCATACCTCACCGATAAAGACTTTATAAGCTACAGCGATTCCTTCCGAGATCAACTCGAGAATCCGCCCTCATTTCCCCGCTTATCCCCATGTGACAACGACAGAATATCCCCACGCGACGACAACCTGCCACTCCCCCATGACCCGTACAAATCACGGGGACAAGAGACAAGTTTCTCACATGCCCGAAGTGAACCTGCCTATTCCCACTACAACGGTGGACATTCTATCATTGGTCTTAGTGATACGTACATTCGAAACGGAGATGATTCTGCCATATCGATGTGTTCTCGTGGGGAGTATGTCGTCACCAGTGATTACAGGTAAATCTACGCATACATACATACATACACAGTACACATACTGTATAGTAGCTATTATTGCAATTTGCAAGGTGTTTGAGGGTAGTGCAAGATGATCGTGGATCGATCGGCACCATAAAATATCATGCTTTTTCTGGTTTGTATTTGTTATCTAGGGTGTCCTTAAGCCAGGCATCTAGCGACACCGCATCTGATCACCCAGCTATATACATGCAGTTACCGATTGTGTATTGCATTGCATTGGCTGTGGATTAGCTATCGTCGATGATACAACCTACTCTGACCGATATTCCGCGAAATGCCAAATTAATCTATATAATGCATCCAGAATATCGCCCTTCGGTACTCTCTCTGGGACTTGTCAATATACATGTATGCCGTTTGGTCTAAGAATTCACCAGCCATTTGTCAATGAATTATTCTTAATTATGCCGTACACAAGTGACATAATTAATTTACGTGTGTATATATACTCAGACCACTCGGTATATATCTTGGTTTTCACGTAGCCTACTATGTCCTCGTTCCGTAACCGGGTGCGCGAAGTGAAAAATACTTTTTAAAATTAAGAAAATTGTTATAAATTTCTTCCGCTGCAACATTGGGGATGAGAATTACTATTCAGTACCTACTAGAAAGAGAAAAATACGAAATTCCAGGAAAATCGCCCAATTTAGTGCATATATGACATAGCCTACACACTTTTAACCAAGTGTGTATTTGGATAGATATTGATATTTTGAGGGAGAACAATAATATGTGATTATATTATTATCGAAAAAACGACATTGGAATGCACTAATTTGTGCGATTTTTCTGGAATTTTACAATGGCCGAGATACCTGTTAACTTGTTTATCCGAAGGCTATTCCTCTTAGTGTTTTAGGAACTGCGAGGCACCACATCCGATAATTCCCAATGTAAAATGTGTGCGTTTAACTATAGGCCTAATATACTTTCATAAACTGTCTATAGATTATGGCTCCATGGAGGAATCTCTCAACTTCGGGTTTGAAAGCCAAGGAAATCCTTGTTTTTGTAGGATTCGAAATCGCAACTATAGGTACATACGATAAGATACGGATCTGGCCACGACATCCTGAGTTCATCCTACGCAGATAAAGCCTCCATGATCAACGTGATTCGGGTTTTTTGCGATAATATTAATATACGCATTTATTTGTAATTTCGTACACTAGTTTGTGTGTTTACTTCCACAGTTTCACGAGTTTACACCGGGACTCATTGGAGGAAGAAGCATGGAATCCACCTGACGACTTGACGAATTTAACCGTGGCCGAAGTGTCCAAGTGTCTCCGCTACATCGGTATGAAGGATCGCATCGTTATACGATTTGCGCGGGAGCAGATTGACGGATCGATGCTTTGTTCTTTGGATAATAAACTGTTGATGGAAGGGTTTGCAGAGTTAAATGGACTCGAGGTGAAGAAGGTGTTGGATTTTGTGTCCGGATGGCGTCCAAAAAAGTGATTGTTGGCGCAAATGTTACGACGCCTATGTGAATATGCAGACTAAATTCGGTTGGCGAAAAATAACATACAAAAATTATCACGGTTGGTACCCGAATGTAGACATGGGATATATCGTTTCATGGATATTGGATAATATGGAAATTGTATTTATGTCCGATCTCTGACAGCTGTATTCTACATAATAGGCTATATCTTCGGTTGCTTATAAAACATGACTTTGTTGCTTAGTTTGGTTTTACGCGTAACGGTTGGCCTGGCTAATTTGGGAGTGTAAACGTGATTGTATCGTAATTATCAGCTACCAGAATAAGTGTATTTAGCGATGAATCTCTCTAGTCTCTTTGTATATTAAGATTTTTATTTCGATATGTATATTGTATTTCTTATAATTGATTCGCCATTTTGTGTGTTTGTAATAACGCGTACGAGAAATGGTTGTTTTCTTTAATAGTATACGCGATATAACATTACATCTTTAGCAATTAGGCTACACTTTCGTTTCATTTTCGTTACGTTACCTACTGATGATGGACACTTGGTATACTTAGGGGTGTATTTCATGTGTTCGAGTTTTAAGTACATGTCATTCGATGCTGATGAAAGTTCATATTGATCTTCAGATGTTCATGTGTGCCCTCGCATGCGATAATACACTTTGATACGGCTATGTCCAATACATTGAAACGGGTCAACGGCGTATAATCACTGATCTGAACCCATTATATATCGCGATGCGTATAATGAGTATTCGGGAGCCTATAACATGGCCCTACCTGAAAACACAAGAACGTTCGACATATCAATCGATATTCTCGAATGTAAGATGGCGTTCAATATGGACGCAAACAATCATTTATTACAGTATTGCCATATAATAATTATTATTATGATAATATACGTAAAGATACTGTAAGCCTACTTAAACGTGAACCTTAGATATAGATTCTTAGTACCAGATACACATTGCTTGCATTATTAGCCTATTATATAGTTTTCATGTGGCGTAGGTCCTACGGCCTATAATATAGGCCCTAATTATATCGTACTAAAATTCCATTTAAATTATCTTCCATTTTCATAAATTAATATTTTCATATTATTATTTTAAACATTCAATGCTTTATCGTATGAAAATAAAAATTAAAGTAATAATTTATTACGTCTATTTCATTGAGGTTTTTTAAATGTAAAATTAATGAAGTCTAGATTATTGTGTGGGGAATTACATGAAGAGTCGTCGCGCTTATACGCACTTATTAAATTTTTACACACAAATTGTGGTAGGTTAGTACACATCAGGAACATAAACAGCAAATACAAACAATGCCATTAACGGAATTAACAACAACAACAATAATAATACAGCACAATAGTGATAACAACGAAATAAAAACAAGAAGAAGAAGAACAACAACAACAACAACAACAACAACAATGATACAGCACAATAGTGAAAACAACGAAATAAAAACAAGAACAACAACTACAACAACAACAACAACAACAACAACAACAACAACAACAACAACAACAACAACAACAACAACAACAA
>WNLI01134961.1:0-10204 GCA_025802215.1 Wirenia argentea
ATATATAAATAATACGAAAAGAGTGACAATACTATTTGCGAGCCAAGATGTTATGAAAATTTGCGAGCCAAGATTAGCGTTAGGATTAGGGTTAGGTTAGGGTTAGGTTAGGGGTAGGGTTAGGGTATACTCTTTCCGTAAATATTATATAAATATATAAATAATACGAAAAGAGTGACAATACTCTTTTCGTAATAATTATGGAGTCTCGTACTCTTCATATTGTAACATTGTTCTTAAACTTTGTTCTTAAACTTTGTACAGTATAACTATAATAGACGCCGACCGGTATACGGGTAAGTATCCTTTCACGTGATGCCTTGGCCCTTGTGCTTTGTGAAATATAACGATAGATGTAGATACGATACTGTCACTGTGACAATTACTGTGTGTCTAATCATAATGTCTATTTTTATTTATGTATTTTGCCAAATTGAAATTTATTTTAAAAGGAATTTGTTTAATTTTCAGGTACACAGCTGATTCTGTGATTGGAGAGAATATCGCAATTCACTACAGCACATGCCACGCCCACATGTACTGTACAGTGTACAACTTCTACATACAACATAGGACGCACATCGACTATGGCATATGTTGACATGAAATCTGATCATTCCATGAATGAGGATGACATAGCACAGATGCTCCTGGTCAAATATGAAATTGCAAAGAATGATGAAATAGGTGTACCAATAACGTGCAAAAATAATCCTAGTTATGGTCACAATAATTCTGTTGGTGAACTTGGTGGTATATATAACAATCCAATATTGCAACACGTTGTGTCTGTAACTGGTTGCAGTTTAACGTTTAAAATTGAAATCACTGGATTGGCGTATGTGTTGGATAGCAAAATTGAGCCATATGTTAATATCAACAAAGGTGACGCATTAAACTGGTTGGGATCGTTAGGATACAGGCGTGAAAATATACTTGGGATGGATGGCAAAAGCGACCTATACGATGATTCCAGCAGTAACAATTGTATTATTGTTTCAAATGATGTACGGAGTAACATCGGTACCACAGGAGATATTGGAAATCATCAACAAGAAGTACACAATCCCATAAAACTCGAAAGATTTGAAAACACTAAAATCAAACAGGAGCAAAACTTTGATGATGAAATTGACTCTGAGGATAAGAGAAAACAAGGAATCTCACAAAGTGGCAGCCCCTCGCAACAGTCGATAGACAAGATTGAATATGACAGATACATATTTACCAAAACAAAGCTAGAAAAAGAAGGCGGTGAAGGAATTGCATCAGATTCAGAACTAACTGATCAGAGTGACGACGATACTATCGAATATGAACCATATCCCAGTGACGTATCTGGTGATGTAGTAGCAATGGATACCTCGCCGACACCAGAAAATGGGCCTGATAATACAAATGGTTAGTGGCCTGTTTTATTATATCATAATATACAGAGTGTCCGGTCCCAGAAAAACTGCCCCACTGTAAATCATTAGAAGACTTGGCCACTTCCGGTTCCGGGAACATATGACACATGTGTAGAAAGTGTAAGGAAATAGTCATTTAAAGGCAATATCTGACCCATGGTGAAAATTGCTAAACTCGCATTTTGACGTATTTTCGTTTTCAAATCCATTGGCTGTATTGAAAACTAAAGGATACACATCCTCAAAACTGCACTTTAACCTGTTTATGATTGATGTGTCTAGTGTGTACACCAAAATTAATAGTGACATCAATCACAAACTGGTTAGTTGCAGTTTTGAAGATGTGTATCCTTTAGTGTTCAACCAAACCCATGGATTTGAAACTGAAAATACATCAAAGTGGGAGTATCGAAATTTTCACCATGTGTTGGACTGTTGGATATTGCCTTTAAATGACTATTTTCTTAAATTTCTGCACATGTATCATATGTCACTGGAACCGGAAATGGCTAAGCTTTCCAGTGATGTATATGTCATATTTATCCATCCTATAGTTTTCTGGTTATTGTCAAATTTGCAGTGGGGAAGTTTTTCTGGGACACCCTGTACTTTGTTCCTGACATTTCAATCCTTTCAAATCCGTTCCTGACACTTTCAATACTATTAACTTCGTTTCTGACACTTTGAATGCTTTCAACTTCGTTCCTGACACTTTCAATCCTTTCAACTTCGTTCCTGACACTTCAATCCCTTCTACTTCGTTCCTGACACTTTCAATATTTTCTTCTTCGTTCCTGACACGTCAATCCTTTCAACTTCGTTCCTGACATTTCCATCCTTTCTACTTCGTTCCTGACACTTTCAACTTTGTTCCTGACATTTCAATCCTTTCAACTTCATTCCCGACACTTTCAATCTTTTCAACTTCGTACTTGACATTTCAATCCTTTCACCTTCGCTCCCGACACTTTGAATCCTTTCAACTTCGTTCCTGACACTTTCAATATTTTCAACTTCGTTCCTGGCACTTTCAGTCCTTTCAACTTCGTTCCTGACACTCTGAATCCTTTCAACTTCGTTCCTGACACTTTCAATCCTTTCAACATTGTTCCTGACATTTCAATCCTTTCACCTTCGCTCCCGACACTTTGAATCCTTTCAACTTCGTTCCTGACACTTTGAATCCTTTCAACTTCATTACACTTTCAATCCTTTCAAGTTTGTTCCTGAGACTTCAATCCCTTCTACTTCGTTCCTGACACTTTCAATATTTTCTTCTTCGTCCTGACACTTTCGATCCTTTCAACTTCGTTCCTGACACTTTCAATCCTTTCAAATTCGTTCCTGACACTTGCAATCCTTTCAACTTCGTTCGGGACACTTTCAATCCTTTCAACTTCGTTCCTGACACTTTCACTCCTTTCAATTTCGTTCCTGACACTTTCAATCCTTTCAACTTCGTTCCTGACACTTTAAATCTTTTCAACTTCGTTCCTGACACTTTAAATCCTTTCAACTTCGTTCCTGACACTTTCAATCCTATCACCTTCGTTCCTGACACTTTCAATCTTTTCTACTTCGTTCATGACACTTTCAATCTTTTCTACTTCGTTCCTGGCACTTTCATCCTTTCATTTGACACAATTTCTATCCCACCTCTTGAAAGTATACATATAATAAACTTTCATCGCATTGACATCCCTGCAGCACTCATATGCACTGTGCATACTATGATTTAATTGTCCTAATTAAAAAGTGTTAGGGCCTACACCGATATCGTTCGATTGTTTTATATTTAAACATTATCAATTTGATGAAATTGCTTCATATTTAAACAGCTCAATTTGATGAGGTTGTTTCAGGCATCTGCCATCACGATTCGTTCCCATGCATCAGTTAACGCCCATGATACATGTGTGTAAATATGGATGGTAGATTACACTGTCTTTGGATTACATATGGTTGAATGCCTCCGTCTAGCCGTCATATGACTAATTGTGGCCGCTGGCTGCAGATGATGGGTATCAAATTCAATATTCAGTTCTCTCCTATACCGAGAAAGCGGTACCATACTGTACGTCACTATATTGCAGAATCGACCCCCTGAGTTGCATCATGCCATGCGCGAGGAATATGCGTGGATAAATCAATGGTAGAGGTGTGCTTCTGGCAGTAACAAGCTGTAATTAGATCTCAGTTTATTGGCTCAGAAGTGTAAACTTCGATCTTCGTGTCTGTGCTCATTTATTCAGAGATACCTAATTAGCCTAGTATAAGCCTACCTAGTACCTATCGCAACAGGTGATTATACAAGTGGCTACAGTAATCCGTGTATATTGGTCAGGCGAAGTTTATGTGAGGGGTGTTTAACCACTTCGTGCAGGCATGTCACAGGCCCATTGCCATACCCCCAGTTACATCATTATGTATATAATAACATCTTATGATTTAGGTCGCTAAACGACGAGAGGTCTAGACATCCTAGACCAAACTTAACCGTATTAACGAGGCTTGCAGGGAGGAGGGTGCCTCCTGGCTCCTTTGGTGAGGTTATCAGCCTGCCACCCTAACGAGGTAGGCTACATCACCCCAGGTTTTAACGACCGTATTCCTTCTCCTGTTTGTGAATGTCGGACCTGATGCATGCGAGTCGTGTGGCGACCTTAGAGAAACCCTTCCATCTATAAGCAACCGTACCTTACATGGAGTATAGCTACATGTGCTTCGTCGGAACACCTCTACATCTCGACTATATTGCATCTTTAGTTGCACTTTCGCGAGAACGTGCTCCCTGTGTTGGCCAAGAGTCGTATATAGATTGCAAGGTGTCCTCAGAGATCTGCACACCTCTGGAATTCATCAGTTTGTGGTATGGCAGCGTAGACAAAGATTAGGCTACAGAATCGAGACACTATAAGCTTGACTGTCCGTGGTTATAGATGTAAGATGTCGTTGTTGTCGTTGTTGTTGTTGTTGTTGTTGTTATTAATTATTATTATTGTTGTTGTTGTTGTTGGTGGTGGTGGTGGTGGTGGTGGTGGTGGTGGTGGTGGTGGTGGTGGTAGTTGTGGTAATGTAGCTGCTGCTGTCGTTGTGAAACCGGAAGGAGCTAGTTTGCTATGTAAACTGAACGGCCTTCCCCAAGGAACTGTTGAGTCTGTTGACCATATGGTAGAATTTCAGAACATATATATCTCTCTCTTTCTCGATGTAAACATCATCTCTGCCCCACGCTATAACGATTTGTGAGCTCCGTATGGGAGTCAGGATCCCGAAGTCGATATGTCCCACATTATGTATAAAGGTCGCCGGTGACGCAGGGGCGTTCAATACAAGATCGATGGTTCCACGACGCCGTCGGAATTTGTGAGCCACAACTCTAAGAACGTCGATAACCACTAGCAGAACTCCGCCATTTTGTTTGTGAAATCATCGTTCGAAACCTGGACATATCGTTGTGGATACAGGACCAAGATGGACTCGGACGACTAGCGGCCGAGGGTGGACCTGTAGATCCGGCTGGTGGGTTGTCACATCTGCGATATGAAGGCACTGGATAAACCCTACCCACAGTCTGCCCTCCACCACGGTAACGTACTTTCATTAACATAGGAATACATGGCGAAACCGCGATCGATGGCAACCATCGCCCAATGTTTACCCAAAATCTCCATATGTCCACTCGAAATGTGTGGTTTTCTGTGGGTTTCCTGAGAAGTCGGTCATGTTTCATAATCGTTCATTCATGCGCAAGTAATTACAAAAACAACCGTAAAAAAATATATAGTAGGTTATTTTGTCAGTATAAATACTATAGGCTACATACGGTATACAACAACAACAACAACAACAACAACAACAACAACAACAACAACAATGTAGTATATATTTCATTAGTTTTATTTGCTGTGGCTTAATCATTTTCTCAAACAACGTCCATCGTGGCACATATAATGTGGTAGCCTATGACATGGTCCCTCCATTTTTTTTAGCAACGTAGGCTAAGTCATGGCGCTCCAATTGTCATTGTGTCTGATAACGGTCCTCAATTCGTCCACGGCATATTTATAAACTTCAAAATCAGATACAGTATGCACTTCGGCATACTTTGGACGTAGGCCTACAAAATAACTCAACAAATATTCAGTAGTCCCTATACTAATTTCTAGTTGAACCATTAATTCGGATCTACAGCATGTCACTCTTTCGTTTAAAGCTGAAGTTCGTTGTTATACATCCATGATATATGCTGGGTTTATAACATTGGATTTCAGCCTTACTCTTATCAATCCCCAAACTGTACATTGTGTGAAGCGTCAATGCTGTTCTCACAAGCCAAACACATCATGTAATCTTTCAAAATAGATCAACAGACCTATTGATACGCACATATTTGTCCATTATTAGTAGGTCTTAAGTGTTAGATTTATATACCTACTTTCTGCGTCTCAAATGCATATTATGGATAGCACGCCCCAATACAACGCAGTACTCCCCATCTTAAAAACACTGAAACACTCATGTGTACCCATTTACACCAAGCTGGGTGAACGGAGGCTATTGTTAAGATGCCTTGCCCAAGGACACATGGATAACTCGATTTGAGAATTGAATCCACAACCTGTCAGATCGGAGCGAAATACATCCTGCTTAGTATACTGTACAGTACAACATACTTTTTGTCTGAAAAAAATATAGCCTTATCATTATTTCAATTATCCCATTATTCCATTATGGTTCGGGTAGGCTATATATCTGTTACGCTGAATGTTTCAGTATCAGCGGCCGCCGTCACTGGGATTTGTGTTGGGTCACTATTCTTCGTCATCGCAGTCACAGCTTTCGCCTACAAATGTTACCGAAAACAGATCTCTCGAAATGCACAAAACAGACTGTCGTCGGCGATCAAGAAGGGGCTCAAGGAGACGGGAGGAGGGACGGCGCGAAGAAGCGGTTCCGCCGTCATGAAATCGAAAGCGACGAGTCCGATATTCCCGTCCGGTCATGTTGATGTCGGTATCGCCGAACGGGGAGTTATAGCTAAAGGGATATTGGGTGGGGATAGTGTAGATTCGGGCGATGTTGTGTGTTCGGTGGAGAATGAAAAAGATGGCGCGACACCGGAGAAAGAAGAATTATTATCGACAGAGGAACGCGAACAACAGATGAAAAATCGTAAACTTGGAAATTTATTCTTTTCGACGGAGTACGACGCACAGAAAACGGCGTTAATCGTGAATATCCTGCGAGCGAGTGAGTTACCGATGCGCGACCCCGCCCTGGGTGGGTGTGATCCCTACATCAAGCTACAGTTGCTACCCGAGAAAAAACACAAATGCAAGACGCGAGTGCTCAAGAAGACGTTGAATCCGATATACGACGAGACTTTCACGTTTTACGGAATCGCGCAGAATCAACTCGAAGCGATCACTCTGCACTTCGTTGTGTTGAGTTTCGATCGTTACTCACGTGATGAAATTATTGGCGAGGTGATCTATCCACTGGCCGGGTCGGACGTGGGGCAGACTGACGTCACGCTCATGAAGGACATCATGCCTCGCTACATCAAGGTTTGTAACCCTTAACATAATTGGTGGTACCTGTAGGGTACATACTAAACTTTGGGAGAGGTACTATGATACATATACTAGTGGCAAGTCTGCTGATACTCGTCTTACGCTGTCCAGAGCTAACACAGTGCAAATACTGGGCGGAGGTGTGGTGAACGACTTCTCGAATTCTATAGACATGGGTCGTATAGTGGAGTACATTATAGTCTATCTATGCAATCATCCAAGAGGAATGCTCACATGTATTGTCGCCCGGAACGTTTGTACGCTTCGTAACCGTATCAAAAGAGCTTCTGTGACAGATCATTGCGAGGTACCGTGTACACGAAGACGTCCTCTCGGGGGTTCACTGGGTGCAGTGCGTATAGCTGAGGACGTTGGGCGATAGGCGTCTATTACTTCCTCTGGTCAGTTCGAACTGAGTGGGTTACGAGGTGGGGTTACTCTGTTCTCTCGGTTGATGTTAAGCGCAGCCTCCTCTCATGGAAGCCCGTATAAGTGAACGTTTGATCAAAGCCCGCTTTAAATTGAATCACGGACATTTGTCAGTGAGAAATCTAAGCTCCATCTATACTGCTCCTGTCTCTGTTCGCGACGCGACAACGTGTACTCTGCATTGAGTGAAGTGGAGTCTGTTCCACTTGGTCATGTGCTGCTAATATGTGGCGATGTTAACGTCCATGTTAGCAGTGATAACAACACATTGAAAGGAGTACTGACCCTTGCAAATTCTCAAGGAGAGGATCTATGCCACTGTTGTGGGTTCGGCTCTCAGTACATGTCGCAAGTAACCACGAAACTCACACGTGGTTGGAGTAGCTATACGCCTAGGATAGGGGAACTGTTAGCCGAAAGAGATGGCCCATCAGGCCATGTTGCAGAGCAGGAGTCGCGGAGACGCAGAACTTGCATGGCCCCTCGAATATAGAGGAGTACATCTTTTTCGAGTTTGCTATTCGAAGAGGAATTTGTGAGAGTCGGACTCAGATATGCAACTCAAGTATGTCGCAACTGCAATGTGCCGATTTGCATTATATGGGACATTGGAATACCTTTTGGGTTCATGAATGCCCCAGCCATTATATGATCAGTGATATAATGACTTTTTGCGTTCCATGAAACGTCCCGCATCATTAGGCTATCCTTAGTTTATGTATAATCATCGGCTTGTTTAGAATCCTGACTTGTTGAGAATCCTACATGAGTTCAATCGGTTTATAATAGTCACTACAACACGAATGTGTATACATTGGCACATATACTTCAATGGTCGCACATATATTGACCTATAAAATGACAATCATATTGTCATGTGATGTCTCTGTTATATGGAATCCAGACCGCTATTCCAGTTCTGGGAAATGTTAATGTGAAATGTCAAGTTAATATGCAGGTGTTCGTTAGTCTATCATTTGATAATGGTGTACAATGTAACGTTAGTTATTCTATCGCATGAAAGGTCGACATGATGATATTCCATGAAATAGCACGGAAATCAGGTTATGCGAGCTTACCGCCTACCCACGGACACAAATAACTTCCTTTGGACATTGGATACTATAATGGCGCTCACAGGTATATTAGAGACGTGCCATGTATCAACGCTCAATAATTAAGAACGTCAGAGAAAATGGAGATGTATGACATCGTATCGGTAGATATATTGTTACATGCTGATTAGGCTACGTACCTGGTAATTGCTTCCTTGGTGTTAGACTTGATAATCCCGTATGGTAGATAAAGGCCTTTGTTTGTTATCAAGGGGTGTATCTATAAAACTAACACCCCGGTAAGCCGTTTCAGACCACAAGTGATCAAAGTTCACTTATTACAATCCTCAAATAAATCCCAATAAATGAGATGGCCAAAAACTCCTTACAAACGAACGCGATCCATCTGAATCCCAAAGCTGCAAGTGCATCGAGACCATCCATAGATTGTTTAAAGAAAAGAAAGAGAAGTATAATTGCTCAGCCTATGCAGGCGGAGAGACCTCTAACTAATCTCATATCTCGTATAGCCTACAGTCAACATTGTTGATATGCCAACGTACAGTTGGAATATTCGATAGGAATCACAAAATTGGTGAATATATCGACGGCAAAAGTTTTGATGGTGATTTGAGAAGTCGCATTCCGGGATAGCAACAGTGACATGTTACGACAACAGTCGGCTGGGGTGGTTGAATTTGGGCCTATCGTGGGTTTTGTGATTTTGTCACCCGGTGAATATGACGTACAGTATATAGAAGAGTACTTGTGTTATAAAAACCACATAACCACCAAAGGAGTTGCTATACTGTACAACTTGTCTTGAACATGGTTGTTTTCATATTGTAGTTTATTGTTTTCGTGGAAGAGGTGTATACAATATCACCAGCTTTGCTCTTAAGTGCAGTATCCTCACAACGGTTCGGTTTATTTGATTGATCTTAAAAGTCTTATTCGCAGTCGATTAGCTGCTCGTTACTGTCCCTTAGTCGGTAGGATCATTGTAAATATGTAAATACATCCGTGCATACCCCTACTTGTATGCATTAACGTTGCATACTAGGAAGTAGCAACATAACATACATCGAAACCACAAAATCAGCAAATTCCTCAACTATAAAAGAACACGCGCTTTCTGTTTCGTTCCCTTTTGTCAAGATCTTCACGCGAGCAACATCACCAAACATCAAACCTACACCAACAATCGTCATGTGAATATAATTATAATAAGTAATCAGTTAGTGGCCTAGGGTAGCCCGTGATGGCTAGATAGTGTTATGGGCGATAGGCACCGGGCAAAATGAGAGGACTGCCGTGACACCCGGATCTTACTTACTTACTTAGGCCGCGCCTACTTTTGGAGCTTGCGTCGTGGAACGCGTGGCGTCTCGAGCAAGCGTCCTCCACCCTATTCTGTCTGTGGTAGCGGCCAGTGCGTCAGCAAAGGGTAGGTTTGTGTCCTCCGTGATTTGTTCGGCCCAGCGGAGAGGTGGTCTTCCAACAGGTCGGGGCCAATATGTGGGTGGAGGACATCAATAAATCACCAGCTTGTGTACCATAAGGAAGTCGGCAGACATGCCCGAAGCCACCAAGACGGAGTTTGCGAATGGTTGTTGTCAGGGGTGGTTGGTTTGTTCGTGTGAGTATCACAGCGTTGCTTATGTGGTCAAACCAGCGAACATTCAGGATGCGACGGAGGGCTTTGGTGTTGAAAGCGTTCAGGCGGTTCTGCATG